>JAABOM020052608.1:0-15584 GCA_011800125.2 Solanum clarkiae | reverse complement strand
GTTTAGGTCTTCTAGGAAGGTTAAGATAGCCTAAAAAGTCAAAAAGGGTCATTAGGATAATTAGCATTTACGAAAATCTCATTAGTGAACGGACGGAAAAATTGGCAAAGTGTCGTCTTACTTTTCCTTTAAGACTTCACTGGCCATGTGGCACTCCACGGGTCTTGTGGAGTGCCCATGAGGCAAGACTTAGACAGAAAAATGGAACTGGAACACTTGAGAAAAAGTTAGCGTCGACGTCACTTTGACAACCACTTTCACAGACCGTTAGTGTTACACGGACCGTGTACTAGTCCGTTCTACCTCACTTAGACAAGAAAATGTTTCTGGCTACCACACGCCTAGGTGAAACAGCCTGTATCCCTTCACACAAGCCGTACAAGGCAGTCATGGCCCATGCCTTAGCTTCCAATGCCACCCATGCCTAGCCAAGCCTCCTAAAACACCTCCACGTCCCTCCTCACGACCACGGGTGAGTCACATGACCTGTTTAACTGGTCGTGGATCAAGACTTAGCCTCACCACTCCATTTTCCAGCCCCAAACATTTCCCACGACTGGTAGAAGGCCACACTGCCCGTATGGGTGCCCGTGGGGCTTCACTGCACAGGAGGGGCTCACAAAAACGGTCATAACTCCTTCATTCGACATCGGAATGAGGTGAAACCAAGTAAGTTGTGAAGCTAAATCAAAGGGATTTCATTTGACATGTCATGGGCCACCCAATTCAAAGTTTTCTAAGAGTTATGCTAGTTTTAAGTTGACCCTTATATGAAACAACATCCAAAACTCAACTTGGAGGTAAGTCTTCAATTCGTTTAGGTACTAGAAGTCTCCCATGAATATTGTACACCCCCAACCTAACCATATGAGGCTTGAAACATGGATATAGAAGAGTATAAAGTTACAGAGTGTCACAATATCTCCCCCATCTCCCCCTTGGGTACATTCATCTCCAAATGTGAGGAAAACGCACACAAGGAAAGTAGTCATGAAGAGTTTTAGCCTAATATGGATGCAACAAATGTATCTATACATGATTTTCAAAAGTCTCAACATGAACATCAAAATTTACCATAAAACCTTGCCCATATAAACATGAATGCATGCAATGGCTTAAGGCCAAAAATTAAGCCTTGAAATTGCATAAGGGACTTAGGATTAACACCTTAGGCTTGAGTAGAGTGGAAACAATAAGGACATCATTTTTGTATGTCCGCTTCGGTCTCCCATGTAGCGCTTTAGACTTATTGATTCCTCCAAAGGACCTTAACCGATGTCACGTCCTTGTTCCTCAATCTCTTTACTTGCCTATCTAAATTCCAAATCGGGACCTCCTCATAAGTCAAATTATCCTCAACAACACCCACCACCTCAAGAGGGACAATGGCATTAGGGTCACCCACACATTTCCTCAACACAGAGATAGGGGACACCGGATGAACCAAGTTCATTTCACTAGGCAACTTTAAATCATAAGCTACCATGCTAACCTTCTTCAAGACCTCATAAGGACCAACGTACCTTGGACTCAATTTCCCCTTCTTATCGGAACGGACCACACCTTTCATTGGACAAACTTTCAAACCCAATCACCCACTTTGAATTCAAGGTCCCTTTTTCTCACATCGGCATAAGATTTTTGATGACTTTGGGCCATTCTTAACCTTTCCCTAATCATCCAAACCTTCTCAAGAGCATCCATTACTAGATCCGGTCCCAATAAGGCCACCTCTCCTACCTCAAATCAACTGACTGGTGATCTACATCGCCTCCCATAAAGAGCCTCAAAAAGAGCCATACCGATGCTAGAGTGATTTAATCAAAGGAAGATTGTCATCCCAACTATCTATCAACTCCAATACACATGCTCTAAGAATATCTTCTAGGGTTTGAATTGTTCTTTCGGCTTGGCCATCCATTTGGGGATGAAAGGCTGTACTAAGGTGAACTTTTGTACCAAGACCCCTTTGAAAAGACCTCCAAAAGTTTGAAGTGAATTGTGCACCCCGATCCAATATGATGGATAAAGGAACCCCATTTAACCTCACTAACTCATGGATGTACAACCTTGCATACTCTTCAGCCCCGTATGTGGTCTTAATCGGTAGCAAATGAGCCAATTTCGTCATCCTATCAACCACCACCCACATGGAATCAAAACTTTTCTAGTCTTGGTTAATCCAACAACAAAATCCATATTAATAGCCTCCCACTTTCAAGTAGGGATCTCTATATCTTGGGTTAGGCCACCCGACTTTTGATTTTGGCTTTGACTTGTTGATAATTATGGGAACCAGAAAAGAATTTGGCATTGTCCCCCTTCATGCCTCCCCACCAATATACATCCCTCAAGTCTCTATACATTTTGGTGGAGCCGAGGTGGATAGAATAAGAGGAATTATGGGCTTCATCAAGAATTCTCTCCCTCAAACCATCAACACAAGGCACACACAACCTACCTTGGTATCTGAGGGCCCCATCTCCCCCTTGGGAGAAAACATCTATCTTGCCCTCTTTCACCAAAGCCTTCAACTCAAGCAAGGAGGAGTCTAGATCTTGTTTTACTAACACCTCATCAACCAATAAAGAATTGGAATCATCAACCACAACAACACCACTACCCACATCTTCTAACCTCACCCTAACCTAGCCAATCTATACACCTCCCTAGCCATCTCCCTATCACCACCATCCACATGAGCTAGGCTACCCATTGATACCCTACTCAAAGCATCTTCCATAACATTTTCCTTACCCGGGTGGTAATGCACACTCATGTTATAGTCCTTAAGAAGTTTTAGCCACATTGTTTACCTTAAGTTGAGATCTTTTTGAGTGAAAAAATATTGGAGACTCTTATGATCACTGAAGACATCAACATGCTCCCCACACAAATAATGACACCAAATCTTTAATGCAAACACCACGATGGCCAATTAAAGATCATGGGTAGGGTAGTTCTTTTCATGCACTTTGAGTTTCCTAGAAGCATAGGCTATGACCTTACTATTTTGCTTGAGCACACAACCCAAACCAACCCTAGATGCATCACAATACACGACAAAACCCTCAAGCTCATCCGATAATGACAATATAAGAGCGAAAACAAGCCTATCTTTCAATGTTTGGAAGCTTTTCTCACATTCATCGATCCATGCGAACTTAACCTTCTTTTGAGTCAATTTTTTCATAGGGAAAGCAATGGAGAAGAACCCATTCACGAACCTTCTATAGTATTCCGCAAGGCCCAAGAAGTTCCTAATACCCGACGGGGTCAATGGTCTAGGCCAATTCCTAATCACATCGGTTTTCTTAGGATCCACTTTTATACCAACCCCCGACATCACATGACCCAAGAATGCAACCTCCTTTAACCAAAATTCACACTTTTCATATTTAGCATACAATATCTCTTCACGTAATCTTTGCAACACAACCCTCAAATGCCCCATATGCCCCTCCCTACTATGTGAATAGATCAAAATATCATAAATGAAGACCACAACAAAGGAATCAAGGTAGGTTTGAAGACCCTATTCATTAAGTCCATGAAGATGGCTGGTGCATTGGTTAAACCAAAAAACATCACCATGAATTCATAATGCCTGTATCTAGTCCAGAAGGCCGTCTTGGGAATACACACTCCCTCACCTTCACTTGATGATACCAGGACCGAAGATCAATCTTAGAGAAAATGCTAGCACCTTGCAATTGGTCAAACAAGTCATCAATCCTTGGAAGAGGATACCTATTCTTTATAGTGACCTTATTGAGTTGCAGGTAGTCAATGCACATTCTATGTGACCCATCCTTCTTCTTTACGAACAACACCGGTGCACCCCAAGGTGATTGACTAGGCCTAATCCCTTCTCCAATAAATCCTTCAATTGCTTCTTTAACTCCTTCAACTCCGCCGGGGCCATGCAATGAGAGGGAACGGAGATAGGTCGAGTATCAAAAAGGAGATCTATGCCAAAATCTATCTCTCTTTCGGGAGGGACACTGGGAAGGTCATTTGGGAAGACATCAAGAAACTCATTTACACCTGGAACCAACTCTATGGAAGTGACTTTTGACTCTACATCTTTGACTCTCACAAGATGATACAAACACCCCTCCGGAATCAACCTATAGGCTTTAATGCATGAAATGAATCTATCATTTACCACCACATCATGACTTTTCCACTCAAGGACAATTTCATTTGGGAAGTGAAATTTGACCCTACAGGTTCTACAATCAATAGAAGCATAGTATGCATGCAACCAAACCATCCCAAAAATAACATCAAAATCAACCATATCTAATTCAACAAGATCACAAGGTAAGATTTTATACAAGATACAAACCGAACAATTTCTATACACTTTCCTAGCAATAATTGATGCACCCATAGGAGTAGACACCTTGTAAGACTTATGCAACAACTCTGACTCAACATGGAACTTTTTCGGAACCAAGGGGGTAACAAAGGAAAGGGTGGCACCCGGATCAATCGAAGCATATACATCAAGATCAAAGATTTTCAACATACCGATAACAACATTAGGAACCTTACCAACCCCTTGCCTCCCATGTAGAGCATAAAACCGATTGTGCCTTGGGGAACCACCTTGAGGGCCACGTCTACCCAATGGAACCGCATTTGCACCCCGGCCCTTACCACGGCTTCTTGGACAATTTACTTTCTTGTGACCACACTCCCCAAATTTAAAGCATGAATTAGAACCCTTCAAACTTGGACCCCCATGCTTCCTTCCCCATTTAGGACACACCTCTATAGGAGCCACTCCACCCACACCTTGAGACCTAGGGAAGTCATTGGCAAATCCCCTATTAGTAGAATGGGAAGGCCCTTGGACTTGGTGAAATCTAGCACCCTTTTGGAACTTACCTTCAAACGGAGCCCTCTTGGCCTCATGAACCCGTCTCTTTCTCAACTTCTCTTCTTCCATTTTCTCAGCATAAGTCATCAACCAAGACAAATCCATATAAGCAAGGGAGACCGGTATTCTTCACTTACCAAGTCGGAAACCCCCATAACAAACTTATTCATCCTTGACCTAGGATCGGCCACCAACTAAGGAGCATACTTTGAAAGTTGATTAAATTTGAGGGAATACTCCCTCACACTCATACCACCTTGTTTCAAATTCATAAACTCAACAAACTTTGCTTCACTAAGCTCAACAGGGAAGAACCTATTAAGGAAAGCCAATTTGAATTCCTCCTAAAGCACCATGTATAGATTACCCTTCTCACCTTTCCATTGATCAAACCAAATCTGAGCCACCCCTTTGAGTTAGCACGCCGCCAACTCCTCCTTCTCATTTGGTCCAACACCTATGATAGATAAGATTTTGTAGATTTCATCGATAAATTCTTGTGACTCTTCATCCACCTTTGACCCATGGAAAAATGGAGGATTCCTCCTCATGAAGTCTCTTACCTTAGCTCCTGGGGTAGTATCATGAGGGGCTTGGGCCCCTTGTTGGACTTGATTGGCCACCACTTAGGCAAGCATAGTAAGGACATCCCGGAGCTCACCATTAGTAGGTTGCTCCCCAGGAGTTTGGCCCTTCTTCCTCTAGTATTCGACATGATCTAGCATAGCAAAGAATAATCATTGGGGGGGGGATACTTACCACAACTCTATAGCATGACTTAGGACATGAAGAAGGGAAACATTTCCTACAACGCCTCATAGCCTCCTATCCATAGTCATGGCGCGCTTCACAACCATGGACAGGGCTCTAATCGACACGGTGTGTTGGACTCCGAGGATCTATTAACCTAGTGCTTTTCTTCCAAGTTTGTAATGACCCAAGCCTAGGGCCTGGACGTGACATGGTGAATGAGGAACCCAAAGGGACCCCAATCAAGCCTCTTTACTTGTCATAACACATCATTGGTCGCAGAAGCATACAAAAGACATATATATTAAACAAGGACAATAAGGCTAAAGGGAAAGCTTGCCAAAAAAACAACATTACCAAAACAAGGAATCCTAACTCATATCGTAAATACACACTTGTCCAACATAAACCTCTAAGTACAAAGATAGAGTGGGCCAAGATAGAGCTATCGGGCTCACCCTCATATTCAATAGAACATAAGATAGTTTCTTAATACATAGATAATAGCAATATAGACTAAAGTCCTCGAAATGGAGGACTCACCAACAAGCTTGGAATAGCACCGCCTAGCCACACGGAAAAGGGGGATCAACTCGGGCATCGATTCCTACATTGTTATATCATGTAGGCAAGAGTATGCGTCAGTACATTTGAATGTACTAAGTATGCGAGATGCAATACAACAAGGAATATGCATCATATTCAAAATGCGTAACAATAGACAATAGGCATAATATAGTATTATGGCATGTATGATCAATACTAAAGTAAAACATGCTTGAGTAAATCAAGCTCATATAAAATTAATATGTGAAGAAGAGGCCGATCTAGCTATCCAACCTTGGTTGGTTGATGATGGTCATACCCCGATTATCCTAGGTAGCGAGGTATCAAGCCCTCACATGGTTGCTGTTGGTCAAACCCCGATAATCCTAGGTGGTGAAGTATACATCCCTCACATCGTTAATGAGTAAAAAACCCAACTCAGTTGATGATGGTCACACCCAATCATCCTAGGTGGTGAAGTATAAACCCCTCACATGGTTGATGAGTACAAACCCCAACTTGGTTGAGTATGGTCTAATGCAACACTTTATATAGAAATAATCATATACATAAGATCATTTCATCATTTCAACATCATTCATATCATATCTCATGCTTTGGTCCTTCAATTTCTCAAGAAACCATAACCGGCCATTCTATCAAACACTTGGTGAGTTGACAATCGGTGTAAAAGAACATGCAATTTAGAGATGAAATGATGCCAAAAAATCTATTGAAAAACCATTAATCAAAACCTTGAAACACTGACAAGACACCCACATCAAAACCTCTCATCGAAACTTACAATAGATCAAAGATATATAGCTCACAACATAACAAAATAGTCACAACTTTACATAGCTTTAACATAGTTCATGGACATGTTCATACTAGTAAACCCATTTGTAAACTCCACTTTAAATCATGCATTACTAAATAAAAGAGGGTTTAGGCACCATGAATGGAAGGACCCAATGGTTCAACACCACATACCTTAGGTCTAGAGTTGCTTGGAATTGAGATAGGGAAGAATGGAGGCTTGGAAATGATCTTGGAAATGATCTTGGAATCCGATCTTGTTCTTGGGTTTTCTTAAAATTGAATTGGGGCTTCATCAAGGCTCTTGAGAGGATTTGGGAGTGTGACTGAGATGAAAGTAGTGAAATTGGGTCCTTAAGATTAGAGTTTAGGTCTTCTAGAAAGGTTAAGATAGCCTAAAAAGTCAAAAAGGGTCATTAGGATAATTAGCATTTATGAAAATGCCATTATTGAATGGATGGAAAAATTGGCAAAGTGTCATCTTACAGAAGAATTCACTAGCCGTGTGGCACTCCACAAGTCACGTAGAGTGCCTGTGAGGCAAGACTTAGATAGAGAAATGGAATTGGAAAACTTGAGAAAAAGTTAGCGTCGACGTCACTTTGACGGCCACTTTCACAGATTGTGTAGTGTTACACGGACTGTGTATTGGTCCGTTCCACCTCACTTAGAAAATAAAATGTTACTGGCCACTATATGGCCAGGTGACACGGCCCGTACTCCTTAACACAAGCCGTACAAGGCAGTCGTGGCCTAAGCCTTAGCTTCCAATGCCACCCATGCCTAGCCAAGCCTCCTAAAACACCTCCATGCCCCTCCTCACGACCAGTGGTGAATCACACAACCTGTTCCACTGGTTGTGGATCAAGACTTAGCCTCACCATGCCATTTTCCAGCCCCAAACATTTTCCACGACCCGTACAAGGCCACACTGCCCGTGTGGGTATCCGTGGGGCTTCATTGCACGGGAGGGTCTCAAAAAAAGTTTATAACTCCTCATTTGACACCGGAATGAGGTAAAACCAAGTGTGTTATGAATCTAACTCAATTGGATTTCATTTGACATGTCGTGGGCCACCCAATTCCTAATGTACTAAGAGTTATGCTAGTTTAAAGTTAACCCTTATATAAAACAATACCCAAAACTCAACTTGGAGATAAGTCTTGAACTCGTTTAGGTACTAGAAGTCACCTATGAATCCAGTACACCAACATCCTAGCCAAATGAGGCTTGAAACATAGATATACAAGGGCATAAAGTTACAAAGTGTCATAGTAAACCTTTCCAGTTCATGGTTAATGTTTTCTATTTTGGATTCCGTTCATTGGCTCCTAGTTGAATCTTAGAATGGTTAAGCAATTGCTAAACCTTGGAAAGCAGTGGATGTTGTTATATTTTGGTTTCTTCTTAACGTGAAATTTCCGCGAGAGGTAATTGTTGAAGTTTTTAGCATGACAAAGATGTCAAATTAAAGTATAACTTTGTTTTACCTCTGTTACGTTTGCTTCGAGCCAGAATAAGTGAATTGAAGTTTTGATGTCTTGATACTCTATTTAGACGCATTATCCTTTGTTTCATGTTTTTTCTTTCTAGTAAAATAAGTGTTCGAAGGTTGGTAGATGCTCCATTTTTTCTTTTGTTCTTCATGCTTGAGTAGTTGTTCAAAAGAGTTCGTCCTTGGTGTTACTTGTTAAACTTCCGTTATTTCTTGACTACATGAATTGTTCCGTTAAAAGAAGGAACAAAACAAGTTCTTGTCGTGCCATAATTCAACTAAAGGTTAAAGAAGCTTGACACTCTTTTCGATAAATCTATGGGAATTCGATTGAAAGTCTTTTTATGTAAACATCTTTCTTTGTGAGGAATGCTAATTAGAACGAGTGAAAATTACATACTATATAAATTATGTATGTGTTCCAGCCATGTTACTCAATTGATCTAAAAGATTGAAACTTTACGAAATTATTTGCTTTATTTTCGGATTTAAAACACTTCGCTGGTCTAAAAACATGATTCTTTAATGATGAACTGAGAGCAGTATGTGCCAAATTCATATATTAAAGATGAGAGTTTAAAATTTGGTTAAAATAATCAGAAGAGAAGAAGAATAAGTCATACTTGTCATTTTCAGTAGCTTAAAGTTGATTTGAAAAAAAACTAAATATTGAGATTTTATGTAATTGAGCTATAGAAATTTGAAGAAGTAATTTGTTCATTTTTACTGTTAATAAGAACTTAATGACGTGGGAGAGTAATAATAAAAAATGTGTTTTATACCATTACGTGATCTTTACTTACTGCTTGAGTTTATATTAGCAATGAATGAGTTCTTGAACATCTTGTGAAAATTAGTTTACCTTAAATCAGTAAATTGCTTGGGCTGAATTGAATTATAATAACTTTCTGTCTACCTTATCCTGAATGCGTTTGGTTTCTATCACATTTAATTTCCTCCTACATGATATGATATCCTATCCTTTTTTTTTCTGTGACAAGCTAAATTTAGGTTTTCAATTAAATTTTTCAAAGTCATAGAATTAAGTTGTACGTTGAAATATTTAAGGGCCCAATGATTACCTAATTTAGCCTCATAAAAGGACTACTTATATCGTTGAGAAGTAAATATTAGTCGTGGGTTAATTCAATACCTTTTTGTGAATTGATTTTTAAAAAAGCGAAAAAATTAAAAAGGATAATCTCAAATTTACAAGAGATGAATAAGTGTCCTTGTTGTGGATGAGCACAGGTTTCATTTTCTAAAAATATAAATTTATCAAAGAAAAAAAATAATGCTTTATTAATAATAATAATAAAAATAAAAATTTATTCTCCATAAAGAATGTGGTTGCACATCTTTGTGGAAACGCTAACTTTTTTCCTCAAGGATGCGGTGATGCACCATGACCCAAATGAGTTTAATAATCAATCTTTTCTTTAAGCCAGATTAAAATTCAATTACAGAGAATTCTTAAAATGTAGAGAAGGCAATTATGCCTCTAACATCTTGCTGAAGAATGCGGCGATGCATCTAAGTTAAGACTCATAAAACTCATGATTTTATATAATAAATGAACCATTTAAGGTCCATAGACACAATTTATTCCACAAATAATTAAGACAAGTATAGGTTGATAAAAGCGACCATGCTAGAACCATGGGACTCAAGGGGTGCCTAACACCTTCCCTCAGTCAATAAAATTCCTTACCCGGTCTTTTATTTTTGCAGACCCAATAAGAAAGAGTCATTTTTTATTGATTAGAGATTTAAATTAGGTGACTTGGAATACCAAAATTCAATTCCAAGTGGCACCTTTGAATATAGTATAATTCCTTTTTAATAACATCATTTAAAGTGGAAAAACTCTATTTTTCAAAACTCACATGTTGGGAAAAATAGCGGTGTGATATTCAAGACCTGGGTTACTCTGATATCCTTCTAACATTCGAAGAACGAATGCTATGTCAGGTCTTGTAAAAAACCTGAGCTTATATCAAGCCTTAGGCAACAAAAGCATATGAAATGACCTTCATTTGTTCTCTCTCAAGGTCATTCTTTGGGCACTGATTTAAATTTAACCTACTATCTTTCATAATAGAGCTTCACTTGGTGAATAATGTTTTATTCAAAACCTTTAAAATTTTATTGATATAGTATTTTTGAGATAGACCTAAGGTACTTTGATGTCTACATGATGAATCTTAAAGCCTATAACATATGGTGCATCACCCATGTCTATCTCAATGTCTTTAAGCCATGCATCAAAATATTATGCATGTTTTAAGATTAACAATGTTTTCATCAATCTTAAACATGAATATGGAACCGAGTAAAATATTATAATTTTATTGTTGAAAAGTTTCTGTAACTGACACATCACCTATGAGCTAGTGTTGATACAACGAAGTGATGTCATTGCTGCATCCATCTAATAACTTGCCAGGTTAAAAGACAACACGTCAATGGATCCAATTTAAAAAGAAAAAAATTACACAACTATACAATCTATTTATCATAATTTCTAATAACCATTACTGTTTGAAAATTTATAGAAATTCCTTATTTTTACTCTCTCTCTCTCTCTCTCTCTCTCTCTCTCTCTTTGTCTCTCTCTTTCTCTCTCTCTCTCTCCATCTTTGAGATACATAGTGTATACTTTCACATTCCTCATAATTATCCATCCTAAATTCACTCCTAATTTTAAGTAGTCTAATCAATATCATCCTAATTCATCTATTTTTCAGTTGTCTAATAAAATCTTTTATCAATTAATTTCAAATTCAAATTTTTATTATTATTTTAAAATAAAACTAAAAGGAAAAGAACTGAAATATTTCCAAACTTTTTATTATTATTTTTATCAAGTTTGATTCTTTCTATCAGTTTTTTCGTTGAACACGTTTCATTATATCAAGTTGCAAACTTTCAGATTCTACAGTGTTGAGACATGATCCTAAACTTTTGCATATCATGCTCAAATTTCAATAGAATGTTAAGTTAACAAAAACACAACTTTCGTTATTTTTCTTTTATAAAAAATAAAGCATCAATAGTCTTATTTGCAATTTTTGAAGGTATTATATGTACATACCATCAAACTAAATACATATTATTATACGTATTATAACTTGTGTTTGATACATATCACTAAATACGTATTATTAAATATCACTAGATTTTAAAAAGGGAAAAAAATCTCATTCAGTCACACAATCTCACAATTCAGGCAATTAAAATGCCATTCAAACTCTTTCCATTTAATCCTAACTGATTCGCTTTGAAAATTCATATTGTTCTCCTAATACGATTTGGTGAAGGAAAACAAAAAGAATGAAACACTGGCGTTTTGTTCGTGAATCAAAATAAAAAATCAAAAGTAAATTTTAATATGATACTTTATTCTTTGAAAAAAAAACATTGTAATTGATTCTTTTCAAAAAAGGTTTCAAAAATTCAAGTTATACTCCAAAAATACTTGATTCCTACCAAATGATACCATCAAAAAAAATAAAAGATCATTTGATACATATATTTTAACACATATAACTTGATACGTGAAAATTTACATATAAAAGAACTTGAAACAACTACATTTTTGATACCCTGGTTAATTTGATACTAAGAATCTTGATATTTGATACAAAGTAATTTGAGAAAATACAAGTATAAAATGAAAAAATAAACATTGATTTGATACAATACATACATATAACAATAAAACTTAAAATGTTGTAGTTGAACATCATTCAAAGAATAACCTTTTTAATATGCATAGCATTGATGAATGCATAACTTGCACTCATTCCTTACTCCTTTTTTTTATGATTTTGTTTGTTAATCTCATTACTTTAGGTTAATTATGCTTTGAATGATGTATGTCACAGGTACAATGGGTTAGATTTGGTTTTGCTGAGAAGAAATAAAGATTGGAGCTGAATTGGAGCCAAAAAGAGCTAAAATGCACAAATTGGTACCTGTCAGCAGATACACTCCACAAAAGTGATCTTCAGGCCCACAATCACGGAGCTGTGACATGTAGAGAAGCCCAAACATGCTAGACCCAAGTGCGAAGGTGGAGCATGAGGATACACAACCTCTGTGATCACGGAATGCTGAGCGCATCACAAAAGGTCGTAGTGACTAGCATTGTGGCAGTTATAAAAATTCACCATTTTCAGTCCCAAAAATTATATACACACTCCTAGCCCTAATTACAGAGATTGATAGAATTGATACGAGATTCATACATTCTTACATCTTTGAAGAAGAAAAATACACCTAAGTATAGATTTCAGTTTAGGGTGAGAATCAGGAGTAACTTTTTTCAAAATCCTTGAGCGGATTGAAGAGTGTGGGCTTCACTTGTATTTATCTTTCATTCGCTCTTTCTTTCCTTGTTCTTGAATGCTAAATTTGTTGATCTAACTAAAACATGGATGTTAATTTATATGTGGGTCTTGATTATTTCTCTTGCTTTCATGCTTAGCTGATAATTTACTGCAAAATCAAAAGGGTTTCTCCCAAATTACTTTAGTTGCTTGAATTGATTTATGTGTTCATGCATATCTTTTTGTATAAATTAGATTTGAGGTAGCTACTTGAATCTAGCTTAGATTTTCAATTAGTGCTCTAGCAGGTGGAGTTGAGAGGGATGATTGCATGATAGTCTTGGTTTTATGAGTTGAGATCCTCAAAAGGGACTCAACGACTAAGCATTTGACTTGTTCAGTGATTATGGACTGTTGAAAGCCCCTTGCTTATCGTAGTTGTGTTGTCACATGTACCAGTTTGTATTGGTTTGCTAAATAGCTCTCTGATCCTATTTTGAAAAGATGGTGTAGGTATCTGAGTTTGAATTGTATGTGATGTATGCCATTTAGTTGAGGTCTGTATGTTACTATATTGTCTACATAGATTTAGTTGTCGCTTGAGGAAAAGCAACAATTTTAAGTTGAAGGTGTTGATATGCTGTCAAATACAATACTTTTGATGCTTAAAACTTATGATTTTCTGTGTTCTCAATGCAATATTTGTTGGTTTTATGTGTTTTTGTATTTAGTTTTGTAGGATTACAGGTTCCCTATGATTTGTGACAAAAATTACAGAAATTGCTGGTTTTCAATGATTTATGAGACCTTCTACGGATGGTATAGCATTCCACGAGTTGTAGAGGATGTCTCGTGACAAATTCTAGTGAGGGATCACTTTTGAAGATTATCTCAACGAGACCTGCATATGAGTCGTAGAGAATGCTATGAGTCGTATAGGTAGGTTTCATGAAGATTTCTATTGAGGGACAATTTGATGAAGTTGAAGTTTACGAAAATGCAGTACAAGTTGTAGATCAGTTTATGGGTCATGATGTGGTGTCGTAGAAGAGAACTATAAAATCCCAGTAGCTGACTACGAGACCCCGACTACAAGTCGTAGAAGACATTACGAGTCGTAGAAGACACTATGAGTCATAGAGAGCTTTCGTGGAGTTTGCTGACTAATTTTTTTAATTTATTTAGGACTTAATTGTAATCACTATAAATAGTACTTTTAGGTTATTTTTCAAAGGAGGACGGCACTGTTCAGAGTTTTTAGGGTTTGTACTTGGAGAACTCAATACTTGGGAGGGAAGATTGGGAGAAAACACTTATGATTAAACTTGATTTTCAATCTTGTGATTCTCATTGATCTTAGATTTGTGTGGGCTTAATTCAATTATGTACGTGTTTAATTATGTTTTCTCATCTCTTAATTTTTTTTATCTACACATAGCATGAATAGCTAAATCCACAACTAGGATTGTGGGAATCATGAAGAAGTAAGAAAGTAAATCTGGATAATTTACAACTCTTACATTGGATATATGCATGTATTAATCAATTATCTTCATTTTGCATGTTTTCTAGTGGTTGCCAACATTAGAACTTGCCTAGTATTACTGACTGGACCAAGTTAGTACTGAATAGGAAAAGAGAGTGATTAATAGGATTTGATTGATGTGTTCTCATCTAATCAACCGAACTGGGCCAAAGGGGAGATTGTACTGGGACTAATAGATAATGGTTAGTATTGTACACTATGGAGATGGGCCAAGTCGTATAGTGAAATTTGCTTCTCACCTTTGACCAAAGGGCTTGGTGAACTTAAATTACCATCCTGTATGTTATACATTAGATATGAATTGGGTTATCCAGTGATACTAAGTTGTGGAATGATGGGAAACACAATACCTTAGTTGCTCTGTATTATTGATTGTCTCTTGTGATAGTTAGCTCAGTTTATTTTCTTATTGAATATTGCTAACCCCTCCCCCCTCGAGAAATTGAGTTGGTTAACTACTTGGATTGCTTTTTGGTGAATTTGTCTTGAGTTTACATATTCCCTGTGAATTCGACCCTAACTTTAGTAAGGTTTTATATCTTGAAAACGACCACTTTATCTTCTAAAAAGAGGTGTAACTTTCGCGATATCAACACGAACAACAATAAGAATGTTGATAATGAGAACCCACCTCCTCTTGAGGATATTGCTCCACAGCCTTAGGACCTTAATGCTAATGCTTATCAGTGGAATTGCTATAGGGTAAAACCTATGGCTATGGAGGTGACTGGAGCTATTGTGTTGCCATCACTATTGGCAGACACAAAGTTCACAATCTCGAAAGGGTTGCTTCAGAGGCTGCAGAATAGTGGGCTATTTGCAGGCTTACCATCGGAGGATCCTCATGGCCATCTACACTATGTCACATTTGTCTGCAAGAGTGTGATGGAAACACAAAATCTATCTATGGATGTTGTGGAACTTGATGTCTTCCCATTGTCACTTACAAGCAATGCATTATTATGACTACCGGACCTCCCATAGAGTTCGATCAGCAGTTCAACAAACTTGTAGAAGGCCTTTTTAGAGAGGTACTTCCCTAGATCGAAGAAGCTCAAGTTGAAGGACTAGATCAACAACTTTGAGCAACTTCTTGGTGATTCAATTAGTACTACTTCGAAGGTATTAACCAAATGTTTGAGGAGTGCCCCAGACCACAAGATAGTCAATGATGCATTGGTGGAGATCTTCTAGCGTTCCGTTGATGA
>JAABOM020052597.1:0-15586 GCA_011800125.2 Solanum clarkiae | reverse complement strand
ATTCATAATTCTTGGAAGGTGTATATGCATGTATTAATTAACTCTCTTCTTTTTGCATATTTTCTAGTGGTAGCCAACATACAAACCCGCCTAGTGTAACTGACTAGATCAAGATAGTAATAAATTGGAAAAGAGATTAACTAACATGATGCTAGCTAGAAGCTATCGCTTCGGGTCGAAGCACTAAAAGAAAAGGACCGAGAAACGCAGCGGCATAGGAGGGATTCATTCAGTATCAGTAAGGGAGGGGGTGGGCAGGCACTTCGGGTGAGCAAAAGGGGTCAATATGTAGTCTCAAAGCTTGATGCCAGCTTTGAATTAATCCAAGAACTGGAAAAGTACGTTTTTAGCCGAAAGTTAATTCTTTCATTTTCTTCTTTCAACTAATAATTGGGGCGGATTCGATAGCTTTTCTGATTGTATAGCATTGAAAACAAAGGTTGACTAGCTAACAGTGTTTGACTTCTGATAGCCTAACTCATCTTTGGCTTGGACCTACGGGCAGACCAAAGGGTCGAAGATTTGAGTAGAGTCACTGGGCCTAGGGGAAGTTGTACTAGGACTAATAGTTAATGGTTAGTAAGCACACAATGGAGATGGGCCAAGTCACTTAAACATCTCTCACCTTTGACCAAAGGGCTTGGTGAACTTAAATTACCGTCATGCATGTTATACAATAGAAAAGAATTAGGTTATCCGGTGATACTGAGTTGGAGAATCATGGGGAACACAATACCCTAGTTTCTCTCTATTATTGACTTCTCTCTTGTAATAGTTAGTTTTATTTTTCTCATTGATTATGCAAACCCCCCTTTGAGGAATTAAGTTGGTTAATTATTTGGATTGCAAATTGGTGAATTTTCTTGAGTCTACATATTCCTTGTGGATTCGACCCTTACCTTGGTTAGCTTATATATCTTTGCAACGACCGCTTTATCCTTTAAAGAGGAGGTGTAGCTTGGGCAACGTCACCCCACATGTTGAAAGGTGTAAAAGTGACTAAAAATGAAATCTGGAGATTTTCTAAGTACCAGTGGCTTTCACGAAGGGGTTTATGAGCTGTAAGTTGTTCGATGGGCCATAGGATATGCTCATGGAATAGAGAGTGGTGAAAAGATAGTTTTTTGGAGTATGAGATACTAGTATGCTATCTATCTAGAAGGAGGTTCTATGGTATATGCTATTTACAAATGACATAGTACTGATTGACGAGACTCGAACTAAAGTTAATCATAGGTTGGAGGCTTGGAGACACACCTTGGAGTCCAAAGGATTCAAATTGAGCAGGACCAAAACAGAATACTTGGAGTGCAAATTCAGTGTTGCGAGGGATGAAGCAGACATAGATGTGAGGTTTGCCACGTAATCGATCCCCAAGAGAGAACACTTTAAGTATCGAGGGTTCATCATCCAGAGTAGTGGCGATATCGACGATGATGTCACATATCGTATTGGGGTAGCATGGACTAAATGGAGGCTGGCCTCTAGAGTATTATATCACAAGAACATACTACCTAAACTCAAAGATAAGTTTTACAAAATGGTGGTTAGACCATCTTTGTTGTATGGGGTGGAAAGAGTCCAAGCTAGGGCTTCAGATTTCTTACTCTCTTCAATAAGATTTTCATCCACAATCACACTAAGGTATGTAGATTTTGACTTGAGCAACTTGGTTCTTCCGGATGTAAAATTTCAGGGATGGACTTTTAGACCATTGTCTTCACTCAATGATCCGTTGAATCTCCTCATTCATTGTTGAGTTGAACCTTAATTTTAGAACTTTTTCTTGCCAGGTTCTGTAACATAAAGATGTCAATTTGGCCATCGATACACACTCTATGATCTGGCGAACTATCACTTCATCACCTTTTTACATTGGCTGAGGGATTGAGTTTTGTCATTTTAGGGGAGTGGTTTGCCTGCATGGCAAAGTGATTTGGCAATGAGCATTTTTTACTGCCTTTTATGCTTTTTCGCTCCTTTTGACTTGTTTTTCCATGATTTTTCCCGTTTCTAACCTTGTTCTTTATTTCTAACATCAAACACACATTTAGATCAATTTTGAAGGTAAATTTGCACATTGAGGACAATATCTAAGAGATTTTATGCTCAATATGAGTCCAAATTACAGATCCATTACTAGCGGGTATATGCATCTTCAACCTATGGAAGCTGCAAACTGGATAACACTATCATCACTATCTTCTCCATCCCTAGATTTTGGTGGGGAAGGTGACCCCATGCTCTGAGGACTTACCCGACTTGGTCAGGACTTCTTCACTCTCCTCAGATCCTACTTCCTCTTCAAACTAGGAAGTCATAGTGATGTGCCACCAAAATGTAACATGTTTGATGCTTTAACTATAGAAGTTTGTGTGTTCTCTGGTGTATTTTAGTAGATTTAGTTTGTGTTTTGTGTTGTTTTTACAGGATTTAGGAAGTTTTTGAGAAGGGTGTAGTTTTTGCATAGATTTGGCCTTATAAGAGCCCATTCGCAGTTCGTGGTTTGATCCACCAGCCATAGATGGTGCTCGTGGTTGAGATATAGAGAAGCTAGAAATTGCTGAAATTTGAATTATGAAGAATAGGACGGGTCGTAGTCTAGTCTACGACCTATAAACCTAATCATGGAAAGAATAGTAGAAAAAAAATCAGAGATTTAGTTTACGATGAAGATCTTTCAAATTACAAGTTGTAGATGATGGTTTGTGAAAAGGCCCAAAATTTAGAGGATGCAGACTATGAGTCTAAACCACGAGCCATATTCATTTTTATGGAACGTACTTACGCTCATGGTCCAACTCGTATCCAATTTTCCTTGTCTGTTCAGGATTTGGTTTCTATGTCTATAAATAGGGGTTTTAGTTATTTAGACATGTTATGCACATTATATCAATTTAAATGTTGCGAATCAAGTGAAGATTTTGGATTTTTTCCTTCAATTCTTTGTTGTAAGTTCTGAACTATGCAAATATAAATCGTAATTATTTCTAATACAATGAATATGAATAGCTAAATCCACAACTAGGGTTGTGGGAACAATGAAGAACTAACAAAGTAAAAACTGAATTATTTGTAATCCTTAAAAAGTGTGCATGCATGTATTGTTTATCTCTTTATTTTGATTACTTTTTGACAGTGGCCAATATTAGAACTTGCCCTATTCTTACTCACTGGCCCAAGAGAGGTAATGAATAGAAAAAAGGATAAATAATAGAGATTTCATATGAGTACACTCCTCTAATTAGCTTGAACAGCCCAAGCAGTAGCTAAATTTTGGGCCAGGTTAGGGGTTAGTAATGCATACACCCATTAGACGACCCAAGTTATGTGATGAAGTTTATTTTATTTGCCGGCCCAAGGACTTAGGTTAACATAACTTACCAATTCTGTATGTTACATATTAGAAAAGGTTACAATTATGAGGTTTTACTCGTTAAAAATTTATGGGGGTACAATACCCTAGTTATATTCTCTTACTGATTTCATAATACTTGCATCCTGCTTGACATTATTACAGGTTTTGTTTACTATTTCATTACACCATAAAACCTCTTTTTTAAAATAAGATGATTAATTACTTGATGTTACTTTGACTACTTCAAGTCCAGAGCACATTCCTCGTGGAATCGACCCTAACCATTGTTAGGTTCTTTATATGACAATGATCTCCTTTAATTGGAAGGTGTAATTTGAGCATGAACAAATTTTGACGTTGTGGCCGGGAAATACGACTTTTAGATAGGTTTATTTAGAGTAATTAGATATTAATCCTTATTTTTGTGTTTTACATATTTTTGTTATTTTTACTTTTTTTTCAGCATACAGGTTTAGTGTATACCGACACAAAGTCGAGGCAATCCCTTGACACCATACAACCCTGAGCTACAAAGAACGCTGAGAAGAATGACCCAACACTATGTTAATAACATAATAGATGACACAATCGACTTTCTCCAACCTGCATCCAAAACCACTCTTAGATGAACAAGACCTACCACCTCTATGAGTGGTGGACAATGAAATCGACAAAAAATGAATCTGGGGTTTCCCTGACCCGGTAACCTATAAATCACAATGAAACTAGTTTAAGACCTCAAATGATCAAAATGCCCTCGAGACCTCTGAAAAATATGACAATACCTCTTCTAGGACTAAACTTATTCCCCTAATCTAACAGAACCATCAGAATTTCAAACCGAGCATTCGAACTCTAATTGTCGATCAAAGTCAAACTTAGCCCATTTTAATTCAACTTTTCCAACTTTCAACCTTATTTCCATAAATGTGACTCTGAATCTGATTTTGTCACTTCTCCTAAACAATTTTTATATTCTGAAACTAATGAAATCAACAGAATTTTATTTCAAGGTTCAAAACTCCAAATGGTACAAAACTCACTTTTTGAACAATTTAAACTTTCAAAACACAAACTCACGTTATAGCTCATGTATCCACAATATGTTACTACCAACCACACAATTGACCCAAATAAGATTCATAAAAATTAACGGAAGGACAAAATGATAACTTTTATGGAAATTCACCAAAATGACCATTAACGTCATTACATCACACCTCCGCATTCATGGGCCCCTTCGCTGCCTTTGGGGGAGAAGCTCTATGTTCATGGAGGGTTAATGACTCTCACCTTTGCTATCACAAAGGAGGCTCTGTGTTTGCAGAGAATAAATTGGTGCCAGTTAATGGTCTTATAAGACCCGGCTTCAGGTACTAAGTCCTATTTTGGGACTTAGTTTTTGGAGGAGTTTGAGAGCAAGTCTCAACTAATTCTGATGATTTTTGTTCCGGTAGCTTTGTATTCTTCATGGGGACATCCCGACAATAAAAAATCTTCCTTAATCCTCGTATATTTTGTGTATTTTTGTAGGTTTTCTTTCTTTTTTTTTTTTTTGGACTAGTTAGGGCATGCGAATTGGTGGGTTGCTTGGGCCCTTCTGGTTCTCGGAATGTATACATTTTTGGAGTATAAGTTCCTTGAGCCTATTGGGACCTTGTGCCAGAGTTGATTTTTTGATTTCATGTGTGGGTCCCAATGTCGAATTTTTGGCCAATTGCAATCTAAATTTAATTATTGCAATATGGGCATCGCTAATTTTGTTTTGACTTGTAAATTGATAATTTGATAGAGTGGCATCGTTTGGAGGCTATTCGGAAAGAGAAGGCTCCGGTGTACCAGGTTATTTTATTGGCTTTGAGGTAGACTATGGCTTCTCTTTTTAAGACTTGGCGTAGATTAATTTTATATAATTTGAATAGTATTGGATGAATAGAATGTAAATTAGTGCAATTGTAGTGAAATGGAATATTGAAGATCAAAATTTTGGAGAATTTAGGATTTATGATCAGAAACTGTAGTCTAGGAAATCCTTTGTGTTGTGCCATAGAAAATACTTAGAAATGGCTTGTTATGGGGTTAAACTTAGGTTGAAGTCTAAGTTGCTGCATTATGTGATTTATTATAGGTATGATTTGTGATTGTTCATGGTTTTTGAATTTTGAAGGACTCTTAAAATTTGAAAAAAATGACTAATATTTGTTGCTTGTTTTTGATGATATTGACCTAGTGTAAGTCTAAAATGAGTGATTTAGTTAAAAGTAGGAATGTTGAGAAGTTTATGAGATTTTACCAAAATTGTGATAAATTGATAGAATATATAGTATCTTGTTTCCTTTAAAAAGTGGGTAGAGAAATTGCTTTATATTGATAGCTCGATGATATTTCGGGCGATCCATAAATATTTTGGGTTACATATTTATTATAGAAGCTTGAGGCTATTCGGGGCGGTCCAAGACATATTCCAATTTACATGGTACATATATTGATAGCTCGATGACATTCCGCATGGCCTATAGATATTTCGGGTCATGAATTTAGTATGGAAGCTCGAAGCTAGTTCGGGCGGCCTATGACTGTTCTTCCGAGTTATTATTACTATCATTTATAAGGGAATTAATTGTGTTGGTGTACAAAAGAAAGAAAGGCGGTTGACCTAATTTTTGGTAGTTGTTATTTGAAAAAAAAAACAACTTTGGATTTTGAAAATAAGATTTAATACTCAATTAGTTGAAGTATAAATCAAAATCTCGAAATTAAAAGAGTCGCCACTCAATTTTAAGAAAAATTAAGAAACCTAATTTTAGAACCTAGCCGAAGAATTTTTAAAATACCCAAGAGTCAGGTAAGTATTCAACTTCTATTTTGAGAAGAAATAAATCACTCAAAATGGCCGCTAACTTGCGGTTGACCAACGATTAGGAAATTTGACTAACTTTGAAAAAGGTTGACTGAATTCGAAAAAGTTGACTAGATTTTGAAAAGTTGACTACGTTTGAAAATTTGACTAAATTTTGAACGGAGTTGACCAATTTTGAAAAAGTTGATTAATTTAAAATTGACTAAGTTTGCAAAGTTGACTAATTTTGAAAGTTGATTAAATTTGAAAGTTGACTAAGTTTTGACTAAGTTGACTAAGTTTGAAAGAATTGACTAAATTTGAAAAAAAAAAATTTACTAAATTTGAAAATAGGTTAATTCAGAGAAAATTGACTAACACTTGGACCAAATATGTAAAGTTTTACGAAAAATAAATTGTAGAAACAATTCTAACACAAAAAAAAACAGTAAAATAGGAATTAACATAAATGGAGACATGTTGGGAAAATAATTAGATTAATAATAAGAAAATAATACAAATAAAATATTAAGAGTTAGTATCAGATAATTAACATACTACAAATAAAGAATAAATTCAAGAAAAAATAATTAAATATCAATTGAGCTTGGCAGATCCAATTCTTCAACGATCTATCCTAATTTCTAAAGATTGGGCCTGCCAGCCTCTTCAATTTTGCTGCTACTATTGTTGCCTTTTGGGCTTGGCCCATCTCCCTGTGTTGTTGTGTATACATAGTGTATTCTTTATGTATATCAGTGTATAAATACTGATTTCAGCTTTCAAAACCTGCCAATTGACTGCGCTAAGATGGGCTTTTGCCCTATTTCCCTGTTGTATATGAGTGTATATCAGCGTATAAATACTAATTTTGGCCTTCAAAATCCGCAAATCAGTTTCCATAAACCTGTGGCTTCCTTTTCTCATACCGAGAGGCTGACTTGAAAGAAGATTTGGGCCTCCATAGCCCAACAGAAAATGCAAAGGAGAAGAAAACAGTCCCAATGGACTTGGAGTGGATTTTCATGCATGGAAAGAAGAAGGGGGAATTAGTACTCATTCAAAGGAAGATATTACAATGTTTCTAAACTAGTACAATAAATTGAATCCGATGTAGAGAATGAATCATGAAAGAAGAAACAAGCAGCGCGGGTCTTGACACATAAATAGACCAAATAGATTCATGATTAAAGGCAAGTCTCGTATTATAGATAACTACAAACTGAGATAGACTCCGAAGTCTATTCTCAAGATGATTTTAAACAGTGAAAATGGCAAAGAAGAGAATCATGATAATATCCTAACGAGGAAAATAAAATGGAAAGCCAAAGAAGTATCACATCTGAACACTAAACTGCAGGCAAACAAAATACCCTGTCCAAAATTATTTAAACCAACAATAACATATAAATTGACTTGGTTGTTAACACATGGGAGGATACTTTTCATAAGAAAGTATCTTCTAGAGCTTATTTTATGAAACTAAAAGTAGTTGTCATGCCTTATTAACTAAATCCATGAAACAAAAGGTAATACATACTCTGAGAATCAGCAAATCGACATGAAACAGAATGCACGGACAGCCAAAATAATTCCCAAATAAGCAGAACATTTCAATGAAGTGTGTCCTCGAAAAAAACAAATGAAATCTCAAATTTAAACTGAAAATACAGGAAGATTAATATAAAAAGAAACAAAGAAGAAAATCAACTGCTATGCTACCAAATGAAAACATTTTGTCCCTCTAAAAGCACTAGAACACAATCAGATTTCAAAGAGATGTTGTAATGCATGCTTGAGTGAAAATGAAACATAGTTTATCACCATCTAGGGTTGCATAATGTCATTGACTCAACAGCGGCTAGAACTTAAGATGAAAAGATGCAAAAAGAGAGCAAATCATACTTTTCTGTATTTTTCAAGAACTGCCAATGTAACAAATACATGTATATTAATACTTGTGACCAAAGAACTCAGATTCTAAGAAGAACCAAGCAAAAGCGAAAGTAAAATGACCTCAATAGCATACTAGGCAGATTATATTCATATAGTGACACGAATATGACTTGAATACAGGACAATAATACCCCGAAAAACACGCTAGAACATGCTTGAACTTTGAATAATACTAAGCGAGTCATGTTTAAGCATGAACTAAGGTAGCCATAGCAATAACATGTAAATGAACGCATTTATGAACTAGTGGAACTGTTTGTGACTTAAGACTCAACGTTTGAGAGAAATAAGACAATAACAAGGTGCAAATGAACTGAACACCTTGTCAAATCAAATGAACCGTATTCATAGAAGAGGATTTAACAGCCAACTTAAGTGATTAGATCATACTAGAAAACCATGATCGAAATGATATGACAGCAGCAGCCCCAAGACCCCTACTGGGAACTGTTATTCAACTATTGACTAGAGGTAAATCATCAGGACTCCCGGAAAGACGTAACAGTGATACCAACTCTACCAAACCAGATTCATAAAAGGGAAAAAAAAGAGAGAAACAGAATACTTCCTCTTTCACAGTAACCCCTAACGCACTGTGAGTGTAACCGTAGATATTTAAGCTAGATTATTCGACTTCCAATTCACATAAATGAAAACAAAATTTAGAGGACAGAGATGCAGACAAACTCAAACAACTTGAAGGTTTATTAGAAGAACCAACACACAAGCATGAGTTTAGGTAAAAAGAGATTCAAGTCTTTAAGAATCTATATCACTGACCATGATTTAAAGTTTGAAGTTTAAGAAAGAAGAAGAAATCATTCACGAGATGGCATTACTAAGCTTCTTACAAAAATGAACCAGAAACAGGAAACAACAGCATTAATGGAAAAAAGAATAAAGCATCAGTAAACCACCAAACACAGAACTGAAATATTTACACAGCTTGAAAGAAAAGAAAAAGAGTTGGGATTACCTTTTTAAGGTCAGCGAACTAGAACGGCGAGCTTGATTGAAGACGAACTCACCACCACGAGTCATAATTTGTCTACACCTGCTCAAGGACGAAAATCCCCAATTTCAGAACCTTTTTATGAGTCATAGAAATACGACTCTTTTAACACTTTAAATAAAGGATTTTTGTACGTTCTCAAGCAAATTTGTTATTTGTTATTTTCGTATTTTATTATTTTTGAGGAAAAAGACTAAGGAATAGAAGAAATGAGAGTACGAAAGAAAACAAAGATGAAAAAAAGTGCAAAGAGGAGAAAAAATAGAACAAGTGCGGGCACACGGGGGCCTACACGGCTCGTGTACTTCCACATGGGCCGTGAGGCCCATCGTGGCCTCATACTTGGCTGATGGAAGCAGCTAATGAGCAGAAGCGCAGGAATATTTGACCAAGGCATGTCCCACGGCACGTGTCACGAACCATTGGAGGTGTGATGGGTCGTGGTGCAGCTCGTCAAAGTGATGTGAAGTGGGCGTCCATCGAAAGTTGAAAGATTTTGGTAAAGTGGCACGAGACAGCATGCCTCACGGACCATTGGGAGTATGACAGACCGTCCCAAGTCCCATCTAAGTGACGTGAAGGTGATACCATCGAAGAATAAGCAAAAAAGTCCAACTGGAGCCGGAGGAGCATTACACGGACCGTGTAACCAACCATGATCCGTGACATAGCAGCGTGTGAGAAGATAAGCAAGAAAATGGCTAAGGCGTGGCAAATGGTCTGTTTCACGGACCTTTTAAGCTCACACGGCCCATCTACTGGCACATAGAGAGGCTGTTGGCGAGGAAACAAAGTGCAACTAAACGAATCGTTTGACGGTCCGTTCAACTTCACACAGACCATTTGGTGACCCTTGTCCATGCCGATGGATTTTTTCTATTTTAATTAGGATTAGGTTTTCTTTATATATAAATAGTTATTTTATTTCGTTTTTAGTCAGTCTTAGACGGCTAGAGCTAGAAAACATTAAAAAATATTATTTTCTTAGAGATTTTACAAGATTTTGGTATTTTGCTTATCGAATTCAAGTTTGTAACTTGTGAATTCATCAATTCTTCAATAGTAAGTCTTTTATTATGAATTCCTTGTATTGTTACGAGTTTTATTCCTTGAAATGTTAGGCTAAACTCACAACTAGGGTTATGGGAACCATGACAAATCAATAAGATAGGCTAATATGGGGTAAATCTCAGGATTGATTAGCGTATATATTGTAGTAATTTACATTACAATTTCTTCCTTGATGAGTCGATGCATTAGGATAAGACTTTATTCATTACATGCCCGAAAGGGATGCTTTGATTAGGAAAAGAGTTCTACGACAGAAATTCAAGGTTTTTAATCTAGTCTAAGTATTTAAGATCGAAAGGTGAGAATATTTTGGGATTAATAACAAGGGTTATTACGTATATGTTCTGAGATCGAAAGTTGATGAATGATATGCATCTAAGAGGGACTGAGAGGTGAATTAGATGTTACACAACTTGTTAGATCTTACATACGTAATCATGAACGAGTTTACCACTAGATTCGACTATTTGCATTAGATGTCATGGGGAATACAATCCTAACCTCACATAAACTGTTTGAAATCTAGTCATTCTTGCACTTATTTATTGCTTTATTTTAGTAAATTAGTTTGAAAAACCAAAAACTCCTATATTTACTTTATGCATTTTTGTCTCGGGAATAGATATTACATCTGAAAATGGTGCTAATAGATATATTCTCATGTATTCCCTGTGGGATCGACCTCAACTCCGGTTGGGTTCTATATTTGATCAACAATCGTTGTACTATTCCATTTGCAGTGTAAATTTGGCGTATCAAATTTTGGCGCCATTTTCGGGGAATACGGCGAAGTAATAGTCTATTAGTTTCTATTTTCAGTTTGTAATACTAGTCCTTAATTTTACTTTTGTTTCTTGTTTTTGTTTCTTGGTAGGGAGCCATCGTTGCATGCCAAACTCCCAAATCAAGGGTGAAGCACTTGTTCCCTACGACCCCCAGCTTACTAAATCAATTCGCAAAATGAATGCCTAAGAACGTGAAGCAGCTAGACAAAGAGAATTGGTGGTGAACCTTGCAGGTGGGGGAAACAACGTTCTGGGTGATAGTGAAAATGCTGGAAATGAGGTACCACCGGCAGCACCACTTAGAAAGGTGTCACTAACTGGTGTGAGATCCCAAGTGCCTCAGCCGCCCCAAGCAGTGAATAGTAATGATGAGGGTGCTGGAACCACTGGGGCCATTCTACTTCTACTACCCGCGGGTGTTAAGTTCACTATCACTAGCACAATGTTGCAGATGCTACAGTTGAAAGAGTTGTTCAGCGGAGTAGCAATTGAGGATGCAAATCAGCACGTCCTCAACTTTCTGGTAACATGCCAATCGTTTGAGATTCTTGGGGTCAGTCAGCAAGCAATTAGGTTGTGATTATTCCAATTGTCTCTTTCTGGTGCAGACTAAGTGGCTGAATGAGCTTCTACATGAATCCATCTGTACTTGGGGAGAGTTAAAGGAGGCATTCTTAAAGAGGTTCTTATCTGCATCAAGACAGCTCAAAATCACAGATGATATTAGCTCTCACAAGCAACTACCGAATGAAGCACTACATGAGACTTGGGAGAGATTTAGGCAGAAGCTTAAGCAGTACCCCGATCATCTTATCACAGATGAGCATTTGAAGCAAGTCTTCTACAGGTCCTGCAATTTTGTGACAAAGCCGATCATTGATGCTGCTTGTGGGGGGTCATACATGTCTAGGACTTTCCCGGATATAGTGGTGATCTTATATCAAGTAGTCAAGAACAACAGGGCATGGTACACTAGAGATGCAGATTATTCGGGGTTCATCTTTGAGATGACTGTGGAGCAGCAATGAAAGGAGGAGGAACGGGATCAATACATGGCACACATGAAGACCCAACTGGACTTGCTGGCAAAATGGTTCTTAGAAGGAGGTGCAGAAGGTAAAAGTTATAGACACAATGCCTAGGTACGATGATCAAGGCTATAACTATGATGAAGAGGTGAACTTCTTAAGCAGTCGGGGGGTTACCAGCCATTCAATGCCGGTAATCAAGGTCGGAACTATGGTCATGATCAAAATTATCAAGGAAAGTGGCAAAATAGAGACAGCTATAGGAATCGTGAGCTTCAAAATGATAGTGGTGGAAACTCAAAGTTAGAAGAGAAGATGGAAAATGTGCTTGACAAAGTTGAGTCCGCGGAGGTAGGGATGCGAGATATAAAAGGGGAGATGTCCAATGTTCGATAGTTGGTCGACTCACATTCCACCTCAATCAAGCAACTAGAGCAGCAGATGGGGAAATTGTTAGTAGCCATAAACCAGAGAAAAGCTGAGTCACTACCGAGCGACACTATTCAAAACCAAAAGAATGACGGTAATTATATGGCAGTAACCACGAGGAGAGATAAGGTACTTTCTGACCCTGTTGTGGCCAATAATGCATTTGGATGAAGCTAAAGGCAAGATGCGTAACCCCGTGGAGGAGCATGTTTATGACTTGAGTAAAGAGGCGGAGGTAACACAAGCAGAGCCTGAGGTTACCAAAGAGCTTGAGATAACACCAATAGTGATCCAACATCTGCCAGCCATTCCTAAGCCACCACCACCATTCCCATAGAGGTTGCAGAAGAAGGTTGAAGATGGCAAGTTTCAAAAGTTCTTGTCCATGCTAAAAGAGATTTTAGTGAACATTTCTATAGTAGAGGCACTTGAGCAGATGTCGGGCTACACTAAGTTCATGAAAGACTTAGTAACTAATAAGAGGACAACCATGATTAAGCTGAAAAAAAAAATCTCCATCATTGTAGTGTCATCACTACAAGATCTCTTGTAGAAAAGAAGTAAGATCCGGGAGCTTTCACTATCCCGTGTACCATTGGAGTATTTGATTTTGCAAGAACTCTCTGTGATCTGGGCGCTAGCATCAACTTGATGTCACTAGCAGTTTATAGGCAGCTGGGCTTAGGAGCCCCCATACCTACTACAATATGGCTGCTCATGGCAGATAAATTAGTAAAGCGGCCCATGGGGATTCTATGTGATTGTTGGTCCATGTGGGCCAATTTATCTTTCTTGTAGACTTTGTTATTTTGGACTGCTAAGTGGATTTTGAGGTTCCCATCATTCTTGGGAGACCATTTTTAGCTACTGGTAGGGCATTGGTAGACATAGAGCAAAGAGAGCTGACGTTCAGACTTAACACTGAAGAGGTGAAGTTCACTGTGTGTGCTGCAACGAAGAGACCTAAAGAGGTGGTGGTGATGTCAATCCTAGATGTTGAAGATGATTGCCTTTCTGAGATCCCACTAGAGGAAACAATGAGTGTGGACACGCTAGCAGCAGTGTTGATGAACTTCCCAGATGATGGTATTAGTGGGTATGCAGCCACCATGAATATATTGCAAGGCAGGGGAACGAAGCCATTCATCCCTAGAAAGTTGGACTTAGATCCACAGAACAGGTCTACACCACCCACTAAACCATCCATCGAGGAGCCTCCAACTGTGGAGCTCAAAGAGATAAACTAACACCTCGGGTATGTATTTTTGGGTACTGATAACACTCTTCCTATGATTGTAGCTGCAGATATTCATAAAAACCAGGGGGGAATTGCTGGAGGTCCTCCAAAAGTTCAAGCGAGCTATTGGTTAGATCATTGTAGATATCGTAGGGATTCCTCCAGGGATATGCACGCACAAGATAAAATTGGAGGATAGTTGTGTGCCCAGCATTGAGCATCAGCGCAGGATAAAGCTACATATGCAAGAGGTGGTAAAAAAAGAAATCACTAAGTGGTTGGATGCTGGGGTGACACACCCTATTTTTGATAGCAAGTGGGTCAGTCCAGTGCAGTGCGTTCCAAAGAAAGGGGGCATGACACTGATTGCCAATGACAAAAATTAGTTTGTCCTTTTGAGACTGATGACTGGATGGCGAGTGTGCATGAACTACCGAAAGCTGAATAAGTGGACCTTGAAGGACCATTTCCCCATGCCCCTTCATGGACCAGATGTTAGACAAGTTGGCAAGTAGAGGGTGGTACTACTTCTTGGACGGGAGCTCGGGCTGCAATCAGATATCATAGCTCCTGAGGATCAGGAGAAGACTACTTTCACTTGCCCATATGAGACTTTTGCTTTCAGAAGAATGCCCTTCGAGATGTGCAATGCCCCAGCCACCTTCCAAAGCTGTATAATATCGATCTTTTCTGACATGGTTGAAGACTCCCTCGAGGTATTTATGGATGACTTTTCTGTAGTGGGTGATTCCTTCGATACATGTCATTTGAATCTGAGCAGGGCACTACAGCATTATAAGGAGGCTAACTTGGTGCTAAATTGGGAAAAGTGCCACTTCATGGTCAAAGAGGGGATAGTTCTTGTCCATAAGATTTCTGAGAAGGGCATAGAAGTGGATAAAGTGAAGACCGAGGTGATTGAGAAACTGTCACCTCCCATATCTTTGAAGGGGGTCCGGAGTTTCCTTGGGCATGCAGGTTTCTATCGATGATTTATGAAAGACTTCTCCAAGATCGCACATCCTTTGTGCAAACTATTGAAGAAGGATACAAAGTTCTACTTTGATGACAGCTGCAAGCATGCCTTTGACACTCTGAAGCAAAAGCTGATTTCTGCTTTTATGGTAGTTACCCCTGACTGGACTACCCCGTTTGAGGTGATGTTTGATGCAAGCGGAATTGATGTGGGGGTTGTGCACGGATAGAAGCGCAACAAGATTTTCCACCCCATATACTACGCCAGTAAGACCCTCAATGACGCTCAAAAGAATTATACAGTGACTGTGTAGGAATTGTTGGTTGTGGTATATATATTTGACAAGTTCCGGGAATATTAATTGGGCACCAAATCAATAATGCACACCGACCATGCCGTTTTGAGATACCTCATGGCAAAGAAAGACGTTAAGTCGCAGTTGATCATATGGGTTCTCCTACTGCAGGAGTTTGACTTCGAGGTCCTAGACAGAAAAGGATCTAAGAACCAAGTAGCAGACCACTTGTCCAGATTGGAGGATGAGTCAAGACTGAAGGATTGGTTGAACATCGATGATTTCTTTCCTGATGAGCAGGTATTGGCAGCTTTTGTTGACCTCATTCCTTAGTTTGCTGATTTTGCATACTTTCTGGTGAGCAATATTATACCGGGGGGCCTTAACCCTTACCAGAGAAAAAAGTTTCTTTTTAATGTGCGCAGGTACTTCTGGGTAGCTATTGGGCAAAAAGCGTCTTCTGTGGCCCAGGTAGTAACTACTTTACAGGAAAAGGGAGCGATGGAATACACTATTGTGGTAACCGAAACGGCGGATTCCCCTGCTACATTACAATATCTTGCTCCTTATACAGGAGCAGCTCTGGCTGAATATTTTATG
>JAABOM020052587.1:0-15587 GCA_011800125.2 Solanum clarkiae | reverse complement strand
TTTAGACAGCATGGCCCCAACGGCCTAGTCATATGCATTTCCTTTTGGCTTGTTATCACTATCTATCTTCTTAAAGGTATGTCAAATGTATACACTCCTTATAATAGGTATAGAACGCATACAGTTACAGGTTGATTCTCCCGAGCCTTATCGACAACGGGTGCCAGTCCGCCCTAACGGGACTTGGAGCGTGACAGAAGTGGTATCAGAGCGGGTCGTCCTAGGGAGTCTACAAAGCTGTGTCTATGTGGAATTTTATTTATGGATGTGTTGTGCACCACATTTATAAGCAGGAGGCTATGTGGCATTTAGGAGTTGTTACTTATTTTTGTTCTTTAGATCATGCCATAGAGCGAAGTTTAATAGGTTGATTGTGTCTAACCCCTGAATTGTTTTGTACAGTAAGTATGCCAGAAACAAGGCAGAATAAAGGTAAAGGGAAGGGAATGGAAGTGGTGGTTAGTGTACCCAGCTAGGCTATACAACAAAGTGAGGTTCAAGAGAGTCTTTGTCACAGACATCTCCAACTCTTCCAGTTCCGAATGAACCAGAGAGCAGTGAAATTCCCCCAGAACCACCTGTTGATTCTACCGTGCAGGATCTGAGAAATGTAGTCCAACTATTGACCCGTATAGTTTCTGCTCAAGGTCAAAGGCAGGAAAGTCCAGTTACGGGCACAGGTGGTGCAAATAAGATAGTTGGTACCAGGATACATGATTTTCTCAATTTAGACCCTCAACCTTCACTGGTTCAGATCCTAATGAAGACTCTCAGGACTTTATTGATCAGATTCAACGTACTTTGGATGCTATGCACGTGGGTGGTACAGAAGTTGTGGAATTAGCGACATATAGGCTGAAGGGTGTTACTATATTGTGTTTTGAAGCCTGGAAACAATCCAAAGGTATAGATGCTCCTCCAACTACCTAGAAAGAGTTCAAGGAGGCATTCTTGGATCATTATTTGCCATTAGAGATTCGAGAGGCCCGTGCAGATCGGTTCCTGAACCTTCATCAAGGGAATATGAGTGTGAGGGAGTATAGTCTTCAATTTAATTCCTTGGCAAGGTATTCTCCTAATGTAGTTGCTACAATGTCATATAGAGTTCATCGATATGTAGACAGGTTGGATACGTATCTGGTCAGAGACTGCACTATTTCTTCCTTGAATAAAGATATGGATATAGCAAGAATGCAGGCTTTTTCACAGAAATTAGAGGATCAGAGGCAGAGGAGAAGGACGCAAGAATCGGAAAGGGCACAATCAAAAAGAGCCAGATCTACAGGGAAGTTTATGGCATCCCAAAGTGAGTTTAGACCTCGGATTTCTAGTAGACCGCCCAGGACATCATCCTCCTACTCTGCAGCCAGCGCTCCACCACAAGTTCAGAAGTCTAGAAGGAATCAGTTTGGTTCTAGGAGAGAAGGGCAAGGTGCTCGAACACCAGGATATTCGGTAGGCCGGCAAATGACTCCCAGGCAGCCTTGTAGATAGTGTGGGAAAAATCATTTGGGTATATGTTGTGCTGGGATGGATGCTTGCTATTGGTATGGTGCGCCAGGGCATACGGCAAAAGATTGCCCGAGGAGGCATATGGGTAGTATGGAACAATCTACTAGGTCAGCTATTGTATCATCGCCATCAGTTCCTCCAGCAGGTAGGGGTCAGCAAGCACCTATGGGTCATGGTAGAGGTGTTAGAGGGGCTACTAGCTCTAGCGGAGTCCAAAATCGCACTTATGCATTGGGGAGTCGGCAAAATTTGGAAGCTTCACCTGATGTGGTCACAAGTACATTGTCCATCTTTTCACATAATGTATATGCATTAATTGACCCTGGTTCTACAGTATCATACATCACTCCATTAGTTGCTGGGAGACTCAAGAGAACACCCAAATTATTGAACAAACAATTTGAAGTGTCTACTCCAACCGGTAAATGTATTATGGTCCTAGTTACTCTTCGGGGTGGCCAGAAGGGTTTATTATGACTGTGTAGTAACTGTTTATGACCGTTATACATTGGCTAACCTTATTGAGCTAGAAATGGTGGAATTTGATGTTAGAACGGGTATGGACTGGTTAGCTTCTTGTTATGCCACTGTGGATTGCTGAACTAAGAGAGTGTATTTTCACTTTCCAAATGAGTCAGTCCTTGAATGGAAAGGCAATGTTGGGGAACCAAAAGGGAAGTTTATCTCTTACTTTAAGACCAGAAAGATGATATCTAAGGGGTATATATGTCACTTAGTTAGAGTAAGGGATATGGAGGCAGAATCACCAACTCTTCAGTTAGTTCCAGTAGTGAATGAATTTGTTGATGTGTTCCCTGAATAACTCCCAGGCTTACCTCCTGAACGAGAAATAGATTTTGGTATTGACTTATTCTCAGGCACTCAACCCATTTCGATCCCTCCATATGGAATGGCTCCAGCAGAATTGCGTGAAATAAAAGAGCAGCTAAAAGAGTTATTGGATAAAGGTTTCATAAGACCTAGTGCGTCTCCCTTGGGTGCACCAGTGTTATTCGTACGCAAAAAGGATGGTACCTTGAGAATGTGTATCGATTATCGATAACAGAACAAGCTGAACATTAAGAATAAATATCCTCTCCCCAGGATTGATGATTTATTTGATCAGTTACAGGGTGCCAAATGCTTTTCAAAAATTGATCTGAGATTAGGTTATCACCAAGTAAGGGTGAAGGAGCAGGATATACCCAAGACAGTTTTCAGAACATGTTATGGTCACTTTGAATTTCTTGTTATGTCATTTGGGCTGACGAATGCACCAGCAGTTTTATAGATGGTTTGAAGTGGGTGAAACCAACTTACTTGGGCTGGATCTAGTATAAAAAGCTGTGGAAAAAGTTAAGGTGATACCACAGCGACTAGAAACAGCCCAGAGTCATCACAAATCATATGCGGATGCCAGGAGAAGAGGACTGGAATTTTCAGTAGGTGATTGGGTATTTTTAAAGGTGTCTCCCATGAAAGGGGTTATGAGATTTGGTAAGAAGGGAAAATTGAGTCCACGCTACATAGGGCCGTATCAGATTATTAAGAGGATTAGACAGGTCGCATATGAACTAGAGCTACCCCAGGAGCTTTCAATGGATTATCCAGTTTTTCATGTCTCAATACTTCGGAAATGCATAGGTGACCCATCCCGTATCACTCCTATTGAGAATGTACAGATTACAGAAGATCTCACTTACGAAGAAGTGTCTATTGCTATTCTATATAGTCAAATTAAGAAGCTAAGGAACAAAGAAATAGCTTCAGTTAAAGTACTTTGGAGGAACCAGTAAGCAGAAGAGATAACATGGGAAGCTGAGGATGTGATGAAATTGAAATATCCTCACTTATTCGAAGATAAAACGAAAGTCCAATATACAGAATTGGGACACTAATAGGTATGTGTTACTGAATACTTAATGTATTGCTAAAGTCTATGTTAGTAGAGGTTTAAACTTGGCTAAGCTATCTAATTGTGCTTATATTCGAGGATGAATGTTCCTAAGGGGGAAAGGATATAACATCCCACACCTTAAACTACTAGTAAAATTCAAATAAAACATGACATGGTTTGGTTAAACTAGCGCTAACTTTTAAAAGTGCTTGAATCTCGTGTTGATGGACTATATGTGCCTCTAGTGCTTAAGAGGGGCGAGTGTATACATGTTTTGTGTCGAAATGAGGAGACTATGGCCTTAAAATGAAATGAGAGAATTGAGGTGCTTTTAGGGCTTATAAGCAAGGAGGTGAATCGGCTACTTGCTTAGCTTAAAATTGCTAACTAAACGGAGACAAGACCTGGAGTCGAAATTGTCCATGTTCGATTACGAATAAAATATGTGTTAAGGGTAACTTTGGGCCATGATTTAACATCACATATGGACTATATTTACAGCCCAAGGATGATAGTAAGAAAGGACCAAAGATATCACAAGATTCTTAGAAACTTTAGGCCCAAATCAAGAAGAACAAAATCTGAAAAATAGGCAGCCCAAGTCCAATCAAGTTGGTGCCCCAAAAGGCCCAAATAAAAGGACAAAGGAGCTGTATCACCTACTTAATGAAACAAGGCTGAGAATGCCTTAGTAAGTCGGCATAAATTCCACTTTAAAAAGGTCCAAATCATCTCCCACAAAGTCATTGTTCACTTGAACTTATAAACAAAAAACAGTTTTGCTTTCAAACTTCTCTCAACGTGTCTTGACTTGCAAAGCAGCAAAGAAAGAAATTCTAGGGTTCTTGTAGAAGCTATATACCTTGAATGTAGTGGTAAGTAAGCTTATATATGTTTTTAGTATGGTTTTACCATGAAAAGTAAGAAGTATATGTTAGTATGATTGTGCTGAAATTTCTGGACAGATTGTGTGCTAAGGAGTCTTATGCACTTTTCTTGTAATTAAGTGGTTTATCTCTTTTTGGTTGGTTTTCCTATGAGATAATACTTATTTATTTGACAAAAGTTTGATTTTCAATAGTGAAGAAGGTCTGATTAACCACGTTTACAGTTCACAGAAGTGAGTCCCTATATGATATTGCAATTGTGTGTTTCGTTTTAACTTATGGACTATTGGACTGAATGCTATTGCTTTATGTCCTTGATGACTGATTTTTTTAATATTCTGAGACTGTTTCATAGCCATTGATATGTGAAAATGTTGCTAGAACAGTTTGGTTAAGGTTGGAATAGGTTTGGAGTTGTCGACATCGAAATGTAGCGAGGGGAAGTAATGTTGTGCTGCCCATTTGTAGATTGAATAGAATGGTTATGTGCTGTGTTTTCTGTGCTATTGTAAGGCTGGTATGGCATTAGAACAGGCTGCACATGATGTGTATAAGTGAATGTGCACTAGGGGGTACGATTAGAGGCAAAATGGTTGAAAGAATACACTATGGTTCGTAATTGTCCGCTTGATACCCATATGTTGTTTTGTTATGTAATTAGCCTACCAAAGGGTGTTTATCGGCTTCTAATGCTAGTTTTATCACCTGCTATGTTGTAGATAAGTATTTGAAGGAAGAGAAGGTTATTTCGGATTAGTAACGAGGTCATTCAACGAGGTATGTAAGGTTACTTGATTTCGTATCACTTGGCACGAAACATAGACCTCTCCTTAGCATATAAAGGCACTTGCCAACCCCAACACAACTATTAACTACGTCTACACTCTTGTACATGTTTATATGCTCCCCTACATAGTCACCTTTCTATCTCAATACATACATGAATACCATGATACATGAGTTCTTGTTCCCAAATAGAGTTCACAAGTTGTTCCATTTCATATGCATTTCATTGTTTACCCAATGTACTCTTTTATCTGTCATATTGTCTTGTATGATTATCTACATGTCACATGCTACATATACAATCATATAGCTCCAATATCATGGCTACCAAAAAGAATCATCTCAAAGGTAATTGAAAGATAAAGTATATAGTTTTGATGAGTGGTAGCCCGAGGGGGTTCATTGTGAACCTAGCATAGGGATGATCCTGATACAGTTTACGGGTGGTAGCCCGAGGGGGTTCATTACGAACCTAGCATAGTGACGATCCCGTTGTAGTTTCACCACTGATCAATTGTTTATTTGTTATAGCTGTGCAAAGATTTTACTGTACAGATTTTACAGTAAAGATAAAGTGATATAAAGAACATAAAGTACATGATTCCACAGTATAGCTAAGGGTGGTCCCTGATCTTCCACAGATGCATGGTTTTATTTGAGTTGCTACTTTATATACAGTATATTCTGCCTTACATACTCAGTACATTATCCCGTACTGACGTCCCTTACGGGGGACCTGCATTTCATGTTGTAGGTACAGGTGCTAGTAGATCTCCCCAATGGGAGTACAGGATATTCAGCTGCTGCCAATAAGCTCCAGGTTGCTTCGGGGCTTTGTACATGTCTAGAGCTTATGCATTTTTATTGCATAGTTTGTTGAGGCGGGGCCTGTCTCGACCATTATCAGATGTTTTTCTCTATTTAGAGCCTTTTTAGACCATGTAAAACACAGTGAAGTCATGTCTCGCGCTTTAGACAGCATGGCCCCAACGGCCTAGTCATATGCATTTCCTTTTGGCTTGTTCTCACTATCTATCTTCTTAAAGGCATGTCAAACATATACACCCCTTATAATATATATAGTACGCGTACAGTTACAAGTTGGTTCTCTCGAGCCTTATCAGCAACGGGTGCCAGTCCGCCCTAACGGGACTTGGAGTGTGACAACTTCTATGTGCTATGTTCAGAGGTATGGTTCATTTCCAACAAGGCCAAGGACTATCTCAAGTTATTCTCGAAAGGTTTGTTAAAGGTAGAGTGCCCATCCATAAGTCTCAAGTTGGTAGTGGTAAGTCTGGCGGTGCTATTGTTCCTAAGGGTTAAAGGTGCAAGAAGAACCATGGAGGTGATTGCTCGAGAGGATCGGATGTTTTTTTTATGAAGAATAGGGCAAAAAATCTTTGAATGCCCTAATGTTGCAACAAAAGGTAAGGAAGGGTGTCCTCAAGGTCAAATGGTTCCAAAAGGGAACCGTACTGCGATCTTCAAGAAAGGCAAGAGATAAATGAGGCGTTTGATGTTATCATCGCTATGTTAAAGGTTTATGATTATGATATGTATGCTTTATTGGATTAGGGTGCCACTTTATCTTTCATTACCCCATTTATTGCTAATAGGATTGATGTGTTACCGAATTGCTATGTGAACCCTTTCAGGTATCTATCCCCATTAGTGAGTCTATTGTAGTTAGAAGAGTCTATAAGGATGGTCTCATGTCCATATTGCATAAACTCTTACCTTATAACTTTGTTGAACTTGATATGGTAATTTTGATATTATTTTTAGGATAGATCGGATACATGCATATCTTGCTTCTATTGGTTGTAGAAGCCACAAAGTTAAGTTCCAATTTCCTAACTATCACAACTCAGGCCTAGGACCTAGGAGTGACATGGAAAATGGGAACTTGAGATTCCCCAAACAAGCCTCATAGCATCCATACACACGTCATCATTTTGAAAGCACATGATTAAACAATAAACACATAGTTCTAAGGGATGGGTAAGTATGACTGACGTTATAGGGAAGACATACGGATAGGGATTTGCATGGATTCACATAGCACATAGCACAAAAGAACTACAGGGCAAGTAAGCATGACTCACGATATGGGGGTAGAAGGGACTTATGACTTTCGATATTTCCATATCTCATCATGATCATACCATCATACCATCAACAACATGGGGTATACAGAATCATAGTCTCCATAATCAAATAGCATAACACATAACTAGCACGTACATAGAGTTTATATGACGTCCAACAATGCCTCTAGGTCATAGATTAGGATGGGGGCCAAGACATGTCCTTGGCTCACCCTCAAAGTAAAGGCGTAAAGCATTATAAGATAAGAGATAGATAGAGGGTGGTTTGTCCTTGTATGATAGGAGTCACCACAAGCAACTCTTTATCGATCAAGCTATCCATCAAAAGGTAGATGATGATAGTCTCCGACCCCTACATGGTTAGATCATATAGGCAAAGAGTATGTGTTAGTACGTCCAAATATACTAAGTATGTAGGCATGTAAATGCTTATAAACTTATTAACCTGCAACCAATGTTAGATGACAAGGCCACATAAATATATATAAAGAGATATATAGGAAAGAACATAATATCAATATGCCATGAAATCCATGATGCATGAATGCCATAATACTCAAACATACGGGGATGTGACCTTAACCGACATCTAGACCATGCAATCTATTACAAGGAATTTCAATGTTCACCCTACACTGGAAGAAAGGGTGATCTACTTGCCAAAGGTAGACCACATCTCTCCTTATGGGCCTCCCATTTCAGAGAAGTAACCTTATCTTACGAGCCTCCCATTTCAGTAAGAATTATTTACACATAACATAATCATCCAGAAAGAGGCATAAACATAAACCTATGTTTGGCACAGAGTTATGGGACATAAGGATTTATATAAGGGACCTTGGGGATAGCCCCCTTACGAAAGTCCACTCATTGCCAAGTCAACATCCCACGTGAATACATATACATATACATGCTTCCAAAAAGAGGCATTAGTCCTTTCAACCATTTTCGTGCATGCTTGGGCTTAGAAGCCAAATATACTTCATAATCATGCATACATTGGCTAAAATCCAAATCATACTTTATATTCATACTTTCATACGTAGGAATAGCTCATTCATACTTGTATATGTTGGTACTAACACTCATAATTGCTCAAATAGCCCTATCATAGACATTATGTGATCACATGTAATGTTATAACCATACTTGCTTGAAATCATAGTCATCAATATAATTAGGTCTTAACGTACATCATAAACTTCATGAAAATCAATGTTCATGCATGCATATTTCATGAATAATGAAAGAATAGCATGGGAAATAGATATTCATATTTAAAATAACATTATAAGTTGAAATCAACGTAAATCCAAGAAGAAATACACAATTAAAGCATACCAGGAATTACCCATGCATATTCAAACCTTCATATTATTAATGAAATTCAAAATAATAGGGCTTAAATCACTTTAAAAATATCAATTAAATACATCCCATATCTCAATTTAATCAAATCAACACTAATTTAAAAGAATCATATTCAAAGTGAACTTGAAATTCATAAATTAAGAAGTAAGAAGTCTTTGGGGTCTTCATGATTGAGAAGGATCATGAATCAATCCCACATGCCTTAGATACCTAGGTGAATTAAGAAGAAATTAATTTGAGAAGAAGACCATCCTCGAATTCCCAAGTCGAATTTTCAAAGTCACACTTGAAAGGAGTTCTTAGAAGATAGAAGTTTCTAGAGTTTGAAGTGTGATGAATGAAATCGAATAAGGATGAAAGAGTATAAGCCTTTTCAGGGGTTTGGGATAGGTTAGAAAGTCACAAATGATCCTTAAAAATAACCAAAATTATGAGAATTTTATTAATGAAGCTGCCACTAAAAAGTGCCCAGGGGTCTTATGGGAGAGCACCATGAGCTGTACAACTGACCCTAGTCCGTACAAGGGGTTGTTTAAATGTCCAAGTTCTAAGATGATGATTCTATTCTTAGATAAATTTCAAGCCAAGGCCTTCACGAGACCCTCACTACCCATATAAGGGTCCCTTAAAGCTGCCTTAGCCAATTTCTTGGTTGAAGGCTGGGGTACCTACCAAGATCCCCTTCCACAGACTGTGGTGAAGACTACAGCTTGTGGGATGTTCCATGGAGGGCCACCAAGCCTAAAACGCATTCTTAAGCCACATGAGGCCATGCACAAGGCCTGGGGTCACCCAATGGAAGCCCCCACGGCTCGTGGACCTCTCCACGGCTTGTGGGAATATCCCTGGAGAGGTACCTTGGTCAAAATCTTCAGAAACTCAATTCTTAAGTTTCATTAAGGCCTCTTGAGTTCTGGTTTCTTACATCATCTCCCCCTTGGAAACATTCCTTCATAAATTAGAACATGGCTTGAAAGTCTTGAATTGAACATAAAACATTTCAACATGAGAACACAATGCATAACTCATTTTTTAACAATCATAAGTTCATTAAAACTCATGTCAAAACATCCTTTAAATCATTTTCCTGCACATGTATGCATGTTATGTCATGAAACATAAGAGTGAATGAATTAGTATCATTTAGAATAGGAAGAACCTAATACCTTAGGATTGAGTAAATGGGAAAAGATGGGGATATTGCCTTATCACGTCCGTATCCACCTCCAATGTAGCACTCTCTATATGTTGATTCCTCCAAAGCACTTTAACTGAAGCCACACCCTTGTTGTGAAGCCGTTTTACTTATATGTCCAAAATTTCAACCTGAACCTCTTCATAAGACAAGTTCTCCTCTACCTCAACACTTTCTAAGGGCACATCAAACTAGGATCACCAATCAACTACCTCAACATAGACACATGGAAAACTGGAAGAATAGAACTCATATCCGAAGGCAAATCCAATTTATAGGCCATCTTGACAATCTGCTCAACTATCTCATAAGGGCCTACGTACCAGGTAACTTTCCTTTTTAAACAAAACATATTACACCTTTCATAGGAGAAACCTTCATATTACCCAATCACTGACATGGAATTCAAGTTCCCTCTTTATAATATCTAAATAAGACTTTTGATGACTTTGAATCGTCTTCAACTTTTCCCTAATCAACTTCATCTTTTCCATGGCCTCCAACATCAAATTTGGGCCAACTAATGCTATCTCACCGAACTCAAACCATCCCACAAGGGGTCTACACCTTCTCCCGTACAAAGCCTCAAATGGTGTTATATCAATGCTAGCATGAAAACTATTATTTTAGACAAATGTGATATGTAGTAGATGATCATCCCAATTACTCTTGAAAACACACAAGCCCTCAACATATCGTCTAACGTTTAGATTGTCCTCTCAGCTTGTCCATCGGTTTGAGGACAGTTAGTGCCAAGCCCCTTTGGAAATGATTTGCAAAAGTGAGAGGTAAATCGGGTACCACAATCCAATATGATGGAAATAGGCACACCATGCAATCTAACCAATTTCTTGGATATACAACCTTGCATAATCTTCGGCATTGAAAGTAGTCTTAACCGGTAAGAAATGATCCAATCTAGTCATCCTATCAACAATGACCAAATAGAATCATATTGCTTCTGGGTACAGGGCAAACCAAGCAAAAAGTTCATATTCACACCTTCCCACTTCCAAGTAGGGATTTCAATATCTTGAGCCAAACCACTGTGCCTTTGATGTTTCACCTTCACTTATTGACAATTACGGATACAAACTTAGTTATGTCCTTCTTCATACCATGACACCAATAGACTTCCCTCAAATCTCGATACATTTTGGTGGATCCCTGATGTATAGAATAATGATAGTTGTGGGCTTCATTCATAATTATCTCTCTAAGACCATCCCCATATGGAACACACAAGCGATCTTGATATTGAAGCACACCATCACCCCTTGGGAGAAAACCTCTATTCTCTTTTTGGCAACCAATCTCTACAACTCAACTAAAGACGGATCCAAGTCCTATTTGCCTTGACATCAACAACCACTGAAGACTCGACCCTATTCGGAACATGAATACCACCATCATTAGAGTTAGCCAATCTAACACCCAATCTAGCCAAATGGTGAACATCTTTTTCCAACTTGTTCTTTCCTTTATCAACATGGGTCATACTACCCATAGATAGCCTACTAAGAGTATCGGAGATAACATTTGCTTTGCCAGGAAGATATTGAACACTCATGTCATAATCTTTAAGAAGTTCCAACCATATTATTTTCGTCAAGTTAAGATCTCTTTAGGTGAACATATTGCAAAATCTTGTGATCGATGAGGATATCAACATGAACCCCATACAAATAATGTATCCAAATTTTCAAAGCAAACACCATGGCCGCCAACTCGGATAATTTTACACATGCATTTTCAATTGCCTCAATACATAAGCTATCACATTACTATATTGCATGAGCATACAATCCAACCCAATTCGAGAGGCATCACAATACACCGCAAATCCATCTAAGCCATCCGGCAAAGTCAAAATAGGAGCAAATATAAGTTGATCCTTCAAAGTCTAAAAACTCTTCTCACACTCATCCGACTATATAGACTTGGTCTTCTTTTGGGTTAATTTAGCCAATGGAGATGAAATGGATTAGTAACCTTCAACAAACCTCCTGTGCCAACCAACTAACCCGAGAAAACTTTGAATTTGGAAGGAGGCAATGGTCTAGGCCAATTCCTCACAGCCTCAGTCTTCTTTGGGTCAACCTTAATGCCATCATCGGATACCACATGACCAAGGAAAGTGTCACCCAACCAAAACTCACATTTATTAAACTTGGAAAATGATTGTTTCTCTTTCAAAGTTTGAAGAACCAACCTCAAGTGATCCATGTGCTCCCGCTTACTTCGAGAATAAATCAAAATATCATCGATGAAGACAATGACTAAACTATCAAGGAATGGCTTGAACACTTGTTTCATAAGATCCATAAACACAATCAGAGCATTTGTTAACCCAAATGACTTCACCAGAAATTCAAAATGCCCATGTCTTGTTCGGAAGGCCATTTTGGGAATTTCACAGTCTTTGACACTCAACTAATGATACCTGAACGGAGGTCAATCTTTGAGAAATGGGTAGCCCCTCGAAGTTGATCAAACAGGTCATCAATCCTAGGAAACGAGTAATTTATTCTTGATGGTCACTTTATTTAATTGTCTATAGTCAATGCACATCTGAACAGTTTCATCCTTCTTTCTCACAAATAACACAGGACCACCCCATGGTGATATACTTGGTTTGATAAAGCCTTTCTTCAACAAGTCTTTCAACTAATCCTTTAACTCCTTTAATTCAGTCGGTGTCATTCGATAAGGATGAATTGAAATAGGTTAAGTATCTGGAAGGAGATTTATGCCAAGGTCTACTTCCCTTTCGGGAGGAATACTAAGAAAATCTTCAGAGAAAACATCTGAAAACTCATTAACGACCAGAACTGACTCATGAGTAGGTGATTGTGTCTCCATATCTCTAACCTTTACAATATGATGGACACACCCTTTAGAAATCATCTTCCAGACTTTGAGATAAGAGATAAACCGACCCTTAATAGCAGAATCACTACCCATCCACTAAAGAACAAGCTCATCTGGAAACTGGAATTTAGTACTGGGACACATATATCAAAAGCTCAGTGTGAAATTCGAATGAGATATATCTTTCTTTTTTCAAATTCAAAATGTTCATAATTGAGGTTACACAAAATCGGAGCCCTCTCCAGGTTCTACATTCTATAAAGGCATATGAAGCATACAACCAATCCATCCCGAGAATAAATCAAAATCAAACATCTCAAGTTCTATGAGATCACATGGGAGGACTTTATGCAAGACAGAGATAGGAAAACACTGATAGACTCTTTGGGAAACAATAGACTCACCCCACGGGAGTATAGACTGAAAAAGGATTACTAAATATTTCAGGACTCAATCCAAACTTAATGGCTAAAAAAGATGTCGCAAAAGATAAATTCGCACCCGGATCAAGAAAAGCAAAAGCATCAAAATCAAAGACTTCTAACGTACCAATTTACTACATCCTGAGTCTCCTTTACTTCCGGTCGAGCATGCAAGGAATAGAGCCTTTTGTTCCTAGGGTTACCACCCTAAGGAACACTCGGTTAGACTTTATCACCTTGGGCCACTTGACCCTGACCCTTCTTGGCAACTTAAGGATAATCAGCTACTTTGTGGCCCATATCACTACAGCCAAAGCAAGCACCTAAACCTCTCAAGCATACATCTGATGATTCTTCCCATACGTTTTACACTGAGGGGCATTGTCCAACCTCCAACATGTGCCTCGTAAGGAGGTACTCTAGCATTGGTAACTTTTTCATTTAAACCTTGGCCCTGTTGGAAGCGACCATTCCCACCGCTACTCCTCAAGTTGGAGAATCCACCATCGTGACAGGCTCTCTAAAATCGTTCACCCACCTTCCTTGAGCTTCTCCCTTTCAATCTATTTAGCATAAGTCATAAGACTGGAAATGTCCATCTGCCAAATAAGCATAGACATATGACATTCTTTCACAACCAAATCAGAGATCCTAGAAATAAACTTGTGCACTATTGCATGGGGTCAGCCACTAGCATAGGAGCATACTTTGAGAGTTTGGTAAAATTGAGTGAATATTCCCTCACACTCATACCACCCTACCTGACGATGATAAATTCTATCATTTTGTCCTACCTAAGCTCAAGAGGAAAGAAATGATCAAGAAAGGTAAAGTTAAACTCTCCCCACCAACCTTATCGTCATCAACCATTGGTGGTACCACACTTGAGCCACATCCTTCAACTGATAGGCAGCTAGTGTAGCTTTCTCTTCTGAAGTCATCCCCATAATAGTCAACACCTTAGAGATTTCATTAATAAAGTCTTTGGCATCCTCATCAGCTTTGATCCATAAAACTCCAGAGAGTTCACCCGAGTAAAATCTCTTACTCTTGCAGCTGGACTTGGTCCTGGGTAACCAGATCCCCTATAGGTTATTGAGGGACTTGGTCCTCATTAATCGGGCTTGTCTTTGTAGAAGGGATCTTCTTTGAGGCATCTTATATAAGGCATCAAATACATCATCAAGGTTAGAAAGTCTTAAGACATGGTCTATAGCACGACATAAGAAATGAAGAACTGAGATAATTCCTAGAACGCCATCATGGCATTCCACAAATAGGTATGGTGAACTTCACACCAATGAATAGGACCCAACTTGACGTAGCATATTGGACTTAGAGGATCATTTGTAAATCTAATGCTCTGATACCAATCTTGTCATGACCCAAGCCTAGGGCCTAGGAATGACACAGCATATGGGAACCCGAGAGTCCCCAAACAAGTTTCATAGCATCTATATGCATGTCATCAATTTGAAAGCGCATGTTTAAATAGTAAACATATAGTTCTAAGGGATGGGTACGTATGACTCATGCTATGGAAAATAATAGGGATAGGGATGTGCATGGATTCACATAGCACATAGCACATAGCATATAGCAGATAAGAACAAAGGGACGGGTAAGCATGACTTACATTATGGGGGTAAAAAGGACTTAGGACTTTCTATATTTCCATATCTCATCATAATTATTCCATCATAACATTATCAACATGGGATAGACAAAATCATAGTCTACATAAGCAAAGAGCAGAACACATAACCAGCTCGTATATAGAGTTTACATGATGTCCAACAATGCCTCTAGGTCATAGGTTATGATGGGGGCTAAGACATGTCCCGGGCTCACCCTCAAAGTAAAGACGTAAAGCATCACAACATAATAGGTAGGTAGAAGGTGGTTTGCCCTTAGATGATAAGACTCACCACGAGATACTCCTTATCAATCAAGCTAGTCATCAAGAGGTGGAAGATGATAGTCTCTAATCCCTACATGGTTAGATCATATAGGCAAAGAGTATGCGTTAGTACGTTTGAATGTACTAAGTATCATGCAAATGCTTATGAACTTATTAACCTACAACTTATGTTAGATGACAAAGGCACATGTAGGAAATAATATAATATTAATATGTCATGAAATCCATGATTCTTGAATGCCATAATACAAAAACATACTAGGATGTGACCTCAACTAATATCTAGACCATGCGAGCTATTACATGGAATTCCAATGTTCACCCTACACTGGAAGAAAAGGTGATGTACATGCCAAAGGTACACCATATTTCTCCATACGGGCCTCCCATTTCAAAGAAGTAACCTTACTTTATGGGCCTCCAATTTCGGTAAGGACTTTTCATATATAACATAATCATCCACAAAGGGGTATAAACATGTGCCTATGTTTGGCACATAGTTATAGGATTTGAGAATTATAGAAGGGCCCTTGGGGATAGCCCCCGCCCCCCACCATACACACACACATGCGCACACACAACTCCACTCGATTCTAAGTAAACATCCCATTGGAATA
>JAABOM020052577.1:0-15588 GCA_011800125.2 Solanum clarkiae | reverse complement strand
AGCCCACAAAGCACAACACATCACAATTCCATGCAATCTAAAAACGGACAGCATAACGTTACCTTCCTTCGCTACCTTTCGACATCGACAACTCCAAACTTATTCCAAATTTAACCAAACTATTCCATCAACATTTACACATATAAACAGACCTCAAACGGTACTATAACATCAAAGGTGAAGTATGTGAGCTAATAGCTCTACACACAACAGCCAATCAACGTAACGCTTAAGATAACTTGGCAAAACGTGCACGTTAAATGAAACCAAAAGCAGGGCAGCAACTTTAGGGTGGTGTTTATAACTCTACCATGCTAAGAAAACCAATTTATATTTATAATACAACTCACAAACCATAGAGAAATCACCAAAACAAAAGGAAAAGGTGCAGTAACTTTCTGCACAGAATCAGTCCAATAATTTCAGCAAGTGTAACTAGCTTCTATCTCTTGTTTTTCATGATAAAACCATAAAAAACACATGTACAAACTTACTTACCACTTACATCAATGTATAGGGATTGTATAAGAACCCTAGAAGTTCTATTTTTGCTGCTTTGCAAGTGAATACACGTTGAGAGAAAAGTTGGAGACAAAGCTGATTTGTTTTTGTGTTCAAGATAATAGTGACTTGTGGGAGCTTCTTTAGGCCCTTTTTAAATTGATACTTGGCCGACTTACTAAGTATACTTAAGTCTTACATCACCAAGTAGGTGATTCAGCTCCTTACTCATTTCACTTGGGCCTTTTGGAGCTCCAAATACATGGGCCTTTGCTGCCAATTTTTCAGATTTCCTCTTCTTGTTTAGTTGGGCCGAACTTGCTAAGAATATTGTGATGGTCTTGGGCTCTCTTTATATCATTATTGGGCTGATAATATAGTCCATTTAGGATGCTAAAGCATGGGCAAAAGTTACACCCTTAACACGGATATTATTCAAAATCGAACTTGGACAATTTTGACGCCGGGTCTCGTCTCCGTTTAATCAGCAATTTAAGCTAAGCAAGTAGCTGACTCACCTACTTGCTTCCTAAGTCCTACAAGCACCTCAATTCTCTCACTTTATTTTAAGTCCGCAATCCCCTCACTTCGACACAAAACATGTATACACTTGACCCTCTTAAGCGCTAGACGCACATATAGCCCATTAACGCAAGATTCAAAGACTTTTGAAAACTTGCACTAGTTTAACCAAATCATGTCATATTTTATTTGTATAGTATTAGTATGTTAAGGTGTGGGGAGTTACACATTACCTTCAACATCATCATCATTCAGCACGAATAGGTGCAGACATTTGAGTTTCATCGCTTCCTCAACTTCCCACGTAGCTTTCTTAATAAATTGATTCCTCCATAGGACTTTGACGGAGGCTATCTCTTTGTTCCTCAGCTTACAAACTTGTCAATCTAGGATTTGGACTGGAATTTCTTCGTAGGATATGCTTTCACTTCCAACCTCTCTATAGGATTGCCAAGGAAAGATCTCCCAAACACTTTTTCAGCATTGACACATAGAACACCGGATGGACTCCATCTAACTCGGAAGGCAAGTCCAATTCATAAGAGACCTTCCCAATCCTTCTCACAATCTGGTATGGTACAATATAACGTGGACTCAACTACCCCTTTTTACCAAACCTTATGACACCCTTAATGGGTGACACATTCAAATATACCCAATCATCCACCTTAATCTCCAAGTCTTCTCCTCACATCCGTGTAAGACTTTTGATGACTCTGTGCTGTTTTCAAAATTTCTTTGATAAACTTTACCTTCTCCATGGAATGGTGAACAAGATTAGGTCTGATCAATTCAGCTTCACCAACCTCAAACTAGCCAATTGGTGATCTACATCTCCTCCCGTATAATGCCTCATAAGGGGCCATCTGAATGCTGGCATGGTAGCTATTGTTTTATGCAAACTCAATCAATGGTAGATGGTTATCCCAATTACCCTTGAAATCAATGACACAAGGTGTCAACATATCCTTCAAGTTCTTAATGGTGCGCTCTGCCTATCCATCTGTTTGGGGGTGAAAAGTTCTTCTCAGATGTACTTTAATACCCAATCCCTTCTAGAAAGATCTCCAAAATTAAGAGGTGAATTGAGCTCCTCTGTCTGAGATGATGGACAAGGGGACCCCATGCAACCTCACAATCTCATGAATGTATAGGTGCGCATACTACTTAGCTCTATTAGTTTTCTTGAATGCTAAGAAGTAGGTTGATTTAGTCATCCTATAAATAATCGCCCATATCGAATCATGTTGCTTTCAGGATCTTGGTAAACTAGTAATGAAATCCATGTTGATCATCTCCCACTTTCACTCAGGAATTTCAAAGTTCTGAGCTAACCCAAAAGGTCTCTGATGTTAAACCTTGACCTGTTCACAATTAGGACGTCTAGAGACAAATTCAGCAATGCCCCTCTTCATCCCATTCCACCAGTAGACTTCTCTCAAGTTGTGGTACATTTTGGTAGAATTGGGGTGAATGGAATATCTAGAGCCATGAGCTTCAGTCATGATCCTTTCTAGAACATGGCACACACAATCTTCCTTGATACCTCAATACCTCATCTCCCTCTTTGGAGAAAATGTCACGACCCAAGCCTAGGGCCTAGATGTGACACGACGAATGGGGAACTCAAAAGGACCCCAAATAAACCTCTTAACTTGTCATTACACATCATTGGTCGCAGAAGCATATATAAAACATCAAAGAATAGGGCAAGGGGATAAAGGAAAATCTTGCACAATATCATAATTAAGAGACAAGAGTCAAGCTCATTTCATAAATACATAACATGTCCAACAACCACCTCTACTACATAGATAAGAGCGGGGGCCAAGACAAAGCAACTAGGTTCACTGTCATAGTCAAATAGAACATAAAGAAGAGTGTCTCAATACGTAAAAAGAGAGAGTATAGACTAAGGTCCCTTAAGTGGAGGATTCACCAGCTAGCTTTGATGGCACCGAACTAGCCACGTGGAGGAGGAGAATCAACTTAGGCTACGATTCCCACACTGTGATATCATGTTGGCAAGAGTATGTGTTAGTACATTTGAATGTATTAAGTATGTAGGATGCAATGTAACAATAGAAAGAAATCATAATCGAAATGCATAGTATTAAGAAATAAGCATAATATAACAATATGGCATATATGATCTATGCTTAAGTAAAAAAACATGCTTAAGTAACTCATGCTCAAATAGGATATCATATGTGTAGGAGAGACCAAGCTAGCTATTCAAGGTACAAACCCCTTGGTGGTTGTGTGGTATAAACCCCTCACATGGATGATGATAATCACACCTTATCAACACGGTGACGAAGTATAAAATTTTAGCATTGTTGATGAGTACAAACCCCCAACATGGTTACTCGAGCTCTTGTCCCCCCGGATCCAATATGGTCTAATGCAACACTTTACATAGAGTATATCATATACATAGGCTCATTTCATCATCATTCAGTCATTAATATCATATCTCATGCTTTGGCCGTTCAACTCCTCAAGAAACCACATCCTGACATTTTATAAAACACTTAGAGGGTGTGTAGTGCCAGTATAAAACTATGAAATATAGAGATGAATTCATGCAAGAAAATCTATTATAAAACCATCAATCAACACCTTGCAACACCTTCAAGACATATACATCAAAATCTCTTATCAAGTCTTACAATAGATCTAAGATTTATAGCTCAAAACATAGATAAACAGTTACAACTTTACATAGCTTTAACATAGTGTGCAGTAAATTTTTTAATATGCAAGACTCATTTGTAAATCAACTTTAAATCATGCAGTTTGAGTAAAAAGGAGGCTTGGATATCATGGTTGAAAGGAACTCATAAAAGAAACCCATATACCTAGACTTAGAGATGAACTTGGTGAAGATTGGAGATTGAGACTTGAAGCTTGAAGAAGAACGTTGAAGGAGAACCTTAGCTTGGGAGGAGGGTTTGGGACTTGAATTTTGGAGTGAAAATATGGATAAGTGATAAGAGGAGTATTGGGAAATGCTTAGGATGATATAAGGGTGAAATTTGGCTAATTATAGATAAAAACACATTTCGGAACACTTGAGTCTAACACTTAGAATATTTTGGACGAACTAAAAAAAATAGGCACCATTTTAACAGAGACGCAATGCGGATTCCTCTCTGGAAATTGCGTTCTTGAAATTTCATAATTGCTAAATATTTGCTCTTAAAACGGGGTTAGACCCTTCTCCCCTAATTTTGGACCCCCTGAACAAGAATATGAAGTCAGATTTTTGAAATAACAAATGGATTTTGGGATATATGAAAATTAAAATTCTGGGCATTCCAATGCATGTTTTTGGGCACTTTTTGTTGTCGTTATAGAAAACCATCACCTTCAGCTTGTGAACCGCTTCTTTCAATTAGAATAAGGTAGGGTCTTGGTCTTTCTTTTCTTTCACTTCTGACACTAAGGATGAAGCAGAACCATTCTGAACATTGATCCCACCTTTCTTGTTCTCCTCAAGTTGAACTCCCAGTCGAGCCAATCTATGCACTTCCTTAGCTAGGTCTTTTTTCTATTCTTCGACATGGAAAGGGCTACCCATAGACATCTTGCCAAGAGCATAAAAAACAATGTTAACCTTACCTGGGTGGTAGAGAATGCTCATGTCATAATCCTTGAGCAACTCGAACCACCTCCTCTGTCGCTGGTTGAGCTCCTACTGGCTGAACACATACTACAAGCTCTTGTGGTTAGTAAACACGTCCACATGCACTCTATGCAAATGGTGATGCCAAATCTTAACTGCGAATACCACCGCCAACTCGAGATCGTGAGTCGGGCAATTCTTCTCATTGACCTTAAGTTGCTTGGAAGCATAAGCTATCACCTTCCCTCTCTGTACAAGCACACAACCCAATCCAATTCTGGATGCTTCACAGTATATCACGGAGTCCCCCATCCCGTTGGACAAATTCAAAACTAGGGCTGTAGTCAATCTAGTCTTCAACTGTTTGAAACTCCTTTCACATTCCTCAGACCAGTGAAACCTGACCTTCTTCTAAGTTAGCTTAGTCAATGGTGCTGACAGAGAGGATAAGCCTTTAACAAATCAGCGATAGTAGCATGCTAAACCCAAGAAGCATCTTATTTTCATCGGAGAAGTTGGTCTTGGCCAGTTCTTAACCGCTTCAATTTTCTGAGTATTCACCTGAATACCATCTCTCAAAACAACATGGCCTAGGAAGGCCATAGAATTGAGCCAAAACTCACACTTTGAGAATTTCACATACAACTCATGATATTTGAGCGTTTGCAAAACCACTCTAAGGTGATTAGCACGCTCCTTTTCATCCTTTGAGTACACCAAAATATCATCAATAAACAAGATCACGAATATATCAAGATACACAAAAAAGAATTAAAATATTTCTACAAAAGATTAATATATCAAAAATTTTTAAGATGTTGTCACGCCCGGGAGGGTACCCTAGGTGTAACTGACACTCGGAGACTATTAGTATCCCCAAGCGAACCACCTAGTCTCATTGCATTCGTTCAGTCAATTCATTAGTGGAAGATAACAAGGAAATATTTATCTATTAGTCGGCTATAGGCTATCAACTCTATCTATCATGGCGAAATAAGAATTACATAGTACTCTTAATAAATAAGAAACAGAGGAAACAACTTCAACATAAACTATAAGTTGTCTATATCTATGAAGCCCCTATAGCTAGTGTCTATGAAGGTACCATGAAAGGATATGGCTACCAAAATCAAGATAAATAACTCAAAATAGATAAAAGAGAAGTAAACGTGTCATCTGAAAGCAAAGGAGGACTCACCAAGTCTGGATTCACGGAGCTATGAACCTGAACGATTCGCCTGCTGAAATCCTCTATCTACAGATTCTATATCATAAAATGATGCAGAGCCAAAGGGGCTTTAGTACGTGGAATATACTGTATGTAAAACGGGCTAAAGTAAAAAATAGGGGCTATACAACATAAAATGACATCAGCTCATCCATCACTCAACCTCAACTCGGAGTAAGGAACATGACTCTATCACATCTCTATCAATCAAGACATCGCACAATCACATCAATCTCTGAGTATTATCAACACAAAATCTATATGGGAGTTTCTATAACTGACATTCATCACCTATGAGCTAGTGATGATACAACGAAGAGATGTCGTTGCCACATACGCCAAGTGCCTTACTGGGGTAAAGGACGAGTCTGTCGGGGATCCCAAAAAAGTCTGTCAAGTCCTCTGCAGGACAAAGGAAACATCCACTTTCATGGTCCAATCCTGTCCTACACTAGCCACATAGTTAATAAGTACGATTAGGACTCACCCTTACCCATTTCAGTGCTAATACTCCTTCCAGGACTCGATATGCTCATAAGTCTATCGTCACAGGCTGGTTATATAACCAACTTCCCCCCTCATACAGAGACCTCATCTTATCTAACAATCTATCAACTCAAAAAATAGGTTCTTCCTCTCAAAGCATACGTTCAACTCATTTAGACTCTAAGAACACTAATTCCATCAACATACTCATCTCAAGACCTAGACCGCAACAATTAATACAATCAAACAATCAAAGCTTTAGATATTACCCCTAAGTTCATTCTTAAAGTCTTTTACAGTGAATTCATGTAGAGTAAGTATATATAATCACACAACAATACATATAGATAGTTAATTCAAAATATTATGATCATTAATTTAAGATATTTTATAGATGTTAAAGATAAATTTCAAGAATATCTTCAAGAATTACAATTCAAGACCTATCAACTATCATTCTCCAACTTATTATATTCATTAAGGCACATGAGAGAACAAGCCCATGTTCTAGGTAGCCTTTGCATTCCCGAGATGAAAATTTTTCTATCCTTCAACAAGAATCGAAATCAAACTTGGAATTTCTTAGGTTCTCCCTTGCTATCTCTATCTGGAATTTATGCTTTAAACTTGAAAGCAATGGGTATTTGAAACCTTTCGTACGAAATAAGTCTTAAAAACATGTTTTGGGACTTAAAAATGGGTTAGAAATGACCAAATACCGTTTCCACAATTAAAAATAACTTTTAAAATTTGCACACTGGTCCGCGACGCGCCAGGGGCGTGGACCAGTATAATTTTGCGAAATTTCAGAATTTTCAATTCTTGTCAAAAAAATAAAGAAAAGAACCAAGTGTAAGTCCACACCCCTGTTGATCAACAATATTCGAGCAATAATTAGCAAAAATTATTTTTCTCTCTGGTTGCTCTTAAATCGGGTTGATACAATTTTCACACTTGATTTTCTGCTCTAATTGCAAATCCGGTCTCAAATTTCTCATCGGAGCTTTGGAAGACGCATTGTGTGCATGATTACATTTTACGGGTGTTTCGATAATTTTACAGGGTGTTATATCATCTCCCCCTTGGGATCATTCATCCTCGAATAATAGCATAAGTGACCTCAAAACCCATCTCATTCCTCACTCGGGAACTCTTGAACTCTCAACTGTCTGTCACTTATCTATCTCTATCTTCGACTTGGGAATAAAATTGGATTAAGACATCAACTTAAAGAAAGAAATTTCAATAGCGTTAAGGATAGGGACATTACCTTCGACATCATTATCATTCAGCATGAATAGGTGCGGGTATTTGAGTTTCATCGCTTCCTTAGCTTCCCGTGTAGCTTCCTCAACAAATTGATTCCTCTATAGGACTTCGACGGAGGCTATGTCTTTGTTCCTCAGCTTATAAACTTGTCTATCTAGGATTTGGGCTGGAATTTCTTCATAATATTCATTAGCTAACTCTTTCATTTCCTCCTCAACATTATTTGTGCTTCGCATGAAGAGCATCAAAAACTACATTAGCTTTACCAAGATGATAGAGGATACTAATATTATAGTCTTTCAGCAGCTCCAACCATCTCCTCTGTCTCAAATTCAGCTCCTTCTGGCCAAACCCATACTGCAAGCTCTTGTGGTCTGTGAATACATCCACATGCCCACCAAATAGATAGTTTCTCCAGATCTTTAGAGAAAACATTACCTCAGCAAGCTCAAGATCATCAGTTGGATTAATTTTTTTCATGAATTTTGAACTGTCTGGAGGCATATGCTATCACCTTGCTTCTCTGCATCAATACACTACCCAAGCCAACTCTAGAAGCATCACAATATACTACGAAATCATCAACTCCATCTGGTAGGGATAAGACTGGGGCTATGGTCAGCCTATTTTTCAACTCTTGGAAACTCTTCTCACAAGCTTCTAACCATTTGAATTTAGTCTTCTTCTAAGTCAGCTTAGTCAAGGGAGCTGAGATAGAAGAAAACCACTTTACAAACCGTCTGTAGTATCCCGCCAAGCCAAAGAAACTCCTTATCTCTGTGGGGCTTATGGGCCTTGGCAAATTCTTTACTGCCTCAATATTTTTGGAATCAACTTGGATACCCTCACCAGACATAATATGCCCCAGAAATGCCACAAATGCCAACCAGAACTCACACTTAGAAAATTTGGCATATAGTTGCTGGTCCTTCAGGGTCCGAAGCATGGTTACAAGAAGGTCTACATGCTCCTTCTTATTACGGGAATAGATAAGAATATCATCTATGAATACAATAATGAACATATCTAGGTACGGCCTCAACACCCTATTTATAAGATCCAAGAAAGTTGCTGGTGCATTTGTCAGCCCGAAGGACATAACCATGACCATAGCGGGTTTTGAAGGGTGTCTTAAGAATGTCTCTCTCTCTCTAACTTTAAGTTGATGATACCCAGATCTGATATCTATCTTGGAAAAATAGGTAGCACCCTAAAGTTGGTCGAATAAGTCATCAATTCTGGGAAAAGGATACTTGTTCTTAATGGTGACCTTGTTCAGCTGACGGTAATCTATGCACATCCGTAGAGAATCATCTTTTTTATGCATGAAAAGAATTGGAGCACCGCAAGACAAGAACACACTTATAACAAGTAGGATAATGGTTTGCTCCTTAAGCTACGCTACCCTGTGACTAGATTCCTGGGAACTTGTGGGGCTGTGAACTCTGCTCATTCCTGACTCTCGATGCAGGAACACTAGCGGATGAAGGTTCTTGTCTGGCTGTCTTAGGCTGAAAAGATGAGTGACCTCCACCTCTAATCCCTCTCTTGCTTGTCTCCTGGCCTGATGTCTTGGCCCTCTTGCTCCTAAAGTCCTCCCTATCCTACATGTTCTCTTCCTCTACCTGTTGAACATATGTCACCAAACTGGCTATATCTATATCCCCAATCAACATCACATTCCTGCCCTCTCTCTTAGTTATTCGAGAGAGACCAAACACGAAGAGATCCATCCTAGTATGCATATCTGCCACCATAGTCGAAGCGTAATGGGACAACTGAGTAAACTTAAAGTTGTACTCACGTACACTTATATTCTCCTCCTTCAAGTTCAGAAACTCGCTTACCTTAGCCTGCCTCATCTCCCTAGGAAAGTACTATCCCAAAAAGGCCTCCTCAAACACTGCCCACCAAATACCTGGCACCCCATTTGGCATGCTCCCTTTCCACTGATCAAACCAGAGTCTGCTGGTAGGAAGCCAACTCAACCTCCTCCTCATCCCCTATATGAATCACCTGAAACACCTTCTGGAGCTCCTCAATGATGTTCTTAGGATCCTCCTCACATTGGACCCTATATATCCTGGTGGATTCATCCTCAGGAACTCCCTTAACTCTGGTGGTATTCGACCCATCATTTCTGCCATCTCCCTAGCGACCTCCCTGAGTAGTGATTGCCTGAGCCAAAGTCTGAATGGCTTGGCGAAGCTTAGCATTGGAAATGTCTACTTATTGTGGCTGCTCCACAGGCACAACTAGACCTCTAGGTTCCTCAGGAATTCGGCCAGAATGGTTTGCGTTTCTCCTGGATTGGCAACCTCTGCCCCTTATTGGTCTGTTAGCTCTACGTAGAGGTATTATCTGAAAAAAACGGCATGAATGCACGAGTTAGAAGGGACTTTACAGAGATACACCCTAAAGCACGAGACAAAGAATGACAATCAATAATGACACTTCCTAATGCCCATAGCCTCCATATTATAGATGTGGCGTGCTTCACACCCCATAATACGGACTCTACTAGAAACCGTTACATAGAATCCCTAGGACTCCTGAACTCTGCACTCTGATACCAAGTTTTTCACGCCCTAAGCCTACACCCTGAACGTGGCTGGCGCCCGAAAACCATTACTGGTCCCAAGTGAACTGCTTCGCCTGGATACCTACTCAGGGGAAGACTTAACACTAGTGGACAGGATTTAAATATGCAACTTAAAGCTACTAAACTTGTCGGAATAACTAAAAAGAGAAATTGCTCAACAGTGAAATCAATTTAATCAGAACTGAAGTATCTAACACATAATTTATGAAACCTCCACTAAAATAGTCTGAAAGGACTACTGGGACAGACCCCAAGTAGACCAAACTAAAATAAAGAAAGAAATGAAATAACATCAACCGAAGGGCCTCAGATTGAGAAGAGACCTCACCACTGTCTGGAAGCTGTCAGGTTCTCAACGAAGCGGCTGCTGCGGAACTCTATCACCTGCATCTGCTTCATAAAATGATGTAGGTCCTAAGGACATCAATACGTAGAATGTACAGTATGTCAGATGGTGAAAATAGTAACTTAGGATATACAACATTTCTCAAAAGGATATAAACATAACTCATAACAAAGTAACCATAATGATAGATACTTTATATACTGAAAATAACATGCCAAAAACTAGTAAGTAAAATATAATTTCTTATCTTGGGGAGTTTCTCTAACCGAAAATCACCACTCTGAGCTTCATGGTGATATAACGTCTTACCCATGCTGCCAAAGCCATCCCATACTTTGCCGGGATAGGGGACGAAGAACTAAGGGAGTGGATCTGTCCCAAAACTGGGCCATCTCAGTTGCTAATGAGGAAGGTATCATGGTACAATCCTATCCTATGCTATCTACATGGTTTATGAGTTTGAGTAATTAATTCTACTCTTACCTATATCGGTGCTTAATACTACTCCCAAAATATTTTTATATAGCTCATACTTAAAGACTTAGAATTCTTAAAATTTGCTTTCTCGGGACTTAGCCCCACTTGCTACTTAGCTTTCTCATCTAACTCCTTTAACTTAACTGAAAACTAGTATTAACTCAAGTGATTCAAAACATGCTAGGTTCCTCAGCTAATATGCAAAAACCAGTTCTAAAAATGTATTTCTTGAATTTAGCTTTAAAAGGTACTCATACTAGTCTTTCTTTTCTTGAAATTTTTCAAGAAAACTCAACAATAATAAATTTTGTTCATCAATGAATATAAAACAAAGAATTATAACATTCATGAAGATACCTATGGAATTTACCATGAAAATTAACATGTTTTACAAAGTTTACAGGAATTTAATCTCGACAAATTCTTGAAAGTTCATGGGTGGAAACTAGCTTCTATTCTTAGAGATATTCTTGAAAATAATAGTTTTAGGGTCGCCTTACATGTCTGAGAAAGGATTCTTAAAGAATTGATAAGAATCCCTAGGCCCTACTATCATTCTTGAATTCTTGAGCGTGAGTTCTTGAGAGGGTTTTCTTGGTTTGAGAGAATGAAAGAATAAAAAAATGTGATTTTTGGAGTTAAAACAAATTAAAACTGATTAGTTTAGAATATGGGTTGTGGAAAAGGTCGAAACTACCCCTTCCCATCAAAAGAAAAAAAATCGCTTCCTCCTGCACTAGTGCACGACGCACACTAGTGTATTCTTACTCTTTTTCATGAATTTTCTAATTCTGTCGAATTTTGGAAAAAATCCAAGTGTGATTCCGCGTCCCTAGAGTGTCGCGAAGGGGCACGAAAACCTCACTGTTTTTTATTTTCTAGGGAAAAATTAATTTGCATTTTTTTGCGATTAAAGTTGAGTTGAGACCATTTTCCAACTCAGTGTTTCGCACTGATCGCAAAGCTGGTTTGGATTTTCAATCGGAGCATGGGACGACACGTTACACGCAAGGTCAATTCTAGGGGTATTTTCATCTTTTCACGGTTGTTACATTAGTGCAGTGTACGGGTCGTAACGAGGCCCATAACGGGATTTTGACAGCTTTTGGGAAAGGTTATTTTCATCAATTCCCACCAATTTCTATTTAACCCACATCTATTGTGGACTAAATATAAGTCCTAAAAAAAGACTCTTAGCCACATATTTCCACCATTCTTCACTTAGGGTTTTCTTAAGGCTAGGAGAAGGAAGAGAGCGAGAGATGGGAAAGAGGAGCAAAGTTCTTGGTTCTACCGCAAATCTTCAAACTCCAGGTATGTAAGCCTCACTAAAGTGTAATATTTTGTTTCTCACATGCACCTTCAACTCCTTGAGTGAAGGTTTGGTAAAAGAGTTGAGATTTGAGAAATTATATTATCTAAGTATTAAGATTATGTACTTCTTGTGAATTCTCTTGATCTTTTATGAAGTCTTATTGCATCATATATTTTTAATATCGTATTGAGCTGTAGTTTTATATTTGATAGGATGAACTTAGATTTCATGATTTTTGAGTTGAGGTTGGGTTTTGAAGATTTGAGTTGAGTTTTGAGCATAATTTACTAAGTCTACATGAGCATAAGTTTTTGATGAACTTGAGCATTAAGTTTAAATAACGTATTGAGTACACATTGATGATTATGCAAATACATATTTTTTCAAAATATATCTATTGCAAATGATGATGAAATAATGATGAGATGATGACGAGTTGAGTTATGATGATGATGAGTGAATGATGACTTAACTGATGAGTAGAGAATGTTTAAGTGTTGGGGGAAGTATCGAGCACCGAGTAGGGAACGAGTATACTTCTACTCTAACCCGTAGAACTATGTTGCCTGCATCAGATAGTCGTTACAGCTAGTCTGACGTCTCTTGTCCTGCACGTGGATATTTATTATGGATCCAAGAGATAGTTGATCACCCTTTTATGTGGAAAGTTAAGGGCGGGCGTGGCAACGATGCTGATTTGTTGTGCATCACCCAACTTAAGGTGGTGGGATGAGGATGTCGATTAAGAAAACCTCCCAAGAAACATTATATTAATTATGTATGATATTTCTAAACTGAGATTAGCACTACTACGCTTATTTTAAAAAGTATATTTTTGAAGCATGAATTACTTTGAACTTGCATATGATGAGTCGAGCATAAGTTTTGAGTTGAGTATGAGTTGTAGAGTCGAGATGAGTGAGTCGAGCCTTATTTTATTGAGCTATTTACGTACCAGTATATTCCATGTATTGATTTCCATTCTGGGCCAACATCATTTTATGATGCAGCTATAGGAGATAGAGGATTTCAGCCTATGCACCGTTGAAGTATATATCAGTACATTCTAGAGTTGGTGAGCCCTCCTTGCATTATTCCGGAGGAGCCTTTTTATCTTCCTACTGTCATGGAGTATCTTTTATTTTCTTTGAGTTGAGGAGTTCATGACCTGTTATGACATCATCTAGATTATTGAGTAGAGGCTTCATAGACATTGAGTAGAAGATTGTCGAGTATTATGTATTCCAAATTTATACATTTGAAACCATGAGTTATTTGATGGTATGTACATATATGTATATTTATTCACATGACATCCTTTTAATTGAGTACTATTCTTCTGCTATCAAGTTGATGTGATGATGAGGCGAAGTGGTTCGCTCGAGGGCTAGCAATAGTCTTTGAGTGCCAGCCACGCCAAGGGTACCTTCCCGGGGCATGACACAAAGAGAGTACTGCTGGACCGGCGTAAACATTTGCTGAAGTGCGCTTGAATCTCCTTAAAAAGAGTGAGATATCCTCGTCTCATCCTTAAGATTTTGTTCTTCATTTTTATTTTTTCAATTGAAATTTTCTTGTAATTTCACCAACAATTTAAGGAGATTCCAATGGCTACAATTGAAAAATTCCCAGATGTCAAGATGGGAGATCATAACAAGCTCTTTCCGTTCAATGGTAATCACTTCAAGAGGTCGAAGGATAAAGTACTTTTCTACTTGAGTCTTCACAGTGTTTCTTATGTGCTAACTGAGAAGAATCCTAACAAAGTTGATATTCTCTCAATTGATAATGATGAACTCATTTCTCATCCAGAGAAAGTGGATAAACATAATGATGATTCCTACAAGTGTCGGTATTGTATTTTGAATTGTCTATCGGATAATTTTCATGATTATTATGATAGAACTTACTCTAGTGCAAAGAAAATTTGGAAAGTATTGCAGACTAAGCATTGCAGAATGATATCGAAACGGCTTGTCAAGATCTTCCATCTTCATATCCACAGATTTTTCAATTGTAGCCATTTGAATCACCTTAAAATTGTTGGTGAAATTACAAGAAAATTATAATTGAAAAAAAAATGAAGAACAAAATCTTCAGGCTGAGGCAAAGATATCTCACTCTCTTTAAGGTTATTCAAGCCCAATGCAGCAAACATTTTGCCGGTCCAATAGTACACTCTTTCTGTCATGCCCCAGGAGGATACCCTTAGCGTGACCAACACTTAGAGACTATTGCTAGCCCCCAAATGAATGACTTGGCCTCATCGTCACATCAACTCGACAGAAGAAGCATAGTACTCAAATAAAATGACATTATGTGAATAAACATACATATATGTACATAACATCAAATAATTCATGGTTTCAAATGTATAAATTTGGAAAACATAATACTCAAAATCCTCTACTCAAAAATATAGATCGTGCCATGACAGGCCATGAACACCTCAACTCAAAGAAAATAAAAGATATTTCATGATAGTATGAAGATAAAAAGGCTCCTGAATACAAGGAGGGCTCACCAATTCTGGAATGTACTGATATAGACTTCAACGGTGCATGGGATGAAATCATTTATCTCCTGTATATGCATCATAAAATGATATATACCCAGAATAGACGTCAGTACATGGAATATACTGGTGTAAGGATCGACTCACTCATCTCGACTTAACAACTTATACTTAACTCAAAACTCATGTTCGACTCATCATATGCAAGTTTAGAGTAATTCATGCTTCGAAAATATACTTGGTAAAATAAGCTTAGTAGTGTTAATCTCAGGTAAAAAATATCATACTCAATCAAGATAATGTTGCTTCTGTCACGATCTAACCCATGGACCGTGACTAGTGCCCATTGGGTACCCAAACAATACCAAACCAAATTCCCAATCACATTAGTTAAGGATTCTACCAAAATTTTGGCAGAGTTTCGTCTGTTTTACTAACTACCCACACCTGAAAACAGGAAACCCAGCATGCCACAAACATTCATACACATATATATACATATGCGGGCTGAAAAGGTCTCCGCTGCGGTAGGACCGCCCAACAGAAGTATCATACATACATACTCACATCGCACGGAACATCCCATACCCATATGTATCCACAGACCTCTATCAACACAAACGAATCATAAGACAGGACAGGGCCCTGTCATACCCTCGAATGTACATAAATATCAAGTACAGAAAGGTAAAGAGACAT
>JAABOM020052547.1:0-15591 GCA_011800125.2 Solanum clarkiae | reverse complement strand
AGAAAGTGTGTGGGTGACCCAAGTGCTATAGTGCCCTTAGAGGTTGTGGGTGTTGTAGAAGATAATTTGACCTATGAAAAGGTCTTGGTGGAAATTTTGGATAGACAAGTGAAGAGGTTGAGAAACAAAGATGCAGCATCTGTCAAGGTCCTTTAGAGGAATCAACAAGTTGAAAGTGCCACATGGAAAGCTGAGGCGGACATGAAAAACAATACCCATAACTCTTTCACTCTACTCAAGCCGAAGGTAATAATTCAAGTCTTCTATATGATTTCATGTCTTAAGTTTCAGTCTTTATGTCATTTTGCATGCATTCATGTTCATGGTAACAAGTTTATGGTGATTTTTAATATTCATGTTGAGACTTTTAAAAATGATGTTTAAATGCATTTGTTGCATCCATGTTGGGCTAAAATCCTCATGATTACTTTTCTTATGCATGTTTCTTTGACATTCGGGATAAATTTTCCCAAGGGGGAGATATTGAAACGCCTCAAAATGTGTTTTCGAATGCCCATAATGGTAATTTTTGTACATCTCAAAATTCATAAGTGACCACAAAAATCCGACTTCATATTCTCGATCAGAGGGAAAAATTGAGCGGGAAATAGATATAACCTAGATTTTAGAAGACCCGTAGCAAAAAATAATTTTCACTAATATATGATTTCTAGTGGCTATCCGCAGCTTAGCCGCGACGTGCTAGGAACGTGGAGCAGTGTCATTGGTCAGGCACGATAGATCGCGTTATGCTAGGGATGCGGACTAGTGCAATATTTTTCATACGTTTTTTTGTTTCGGCCAAGGGTATTGGGGTCATAGCCCCATGCCCCCTTAACTGTGAAATCACCCAATACTTAACCATTTTTCAACTCTATTACTCACAAAACCCTCTTCATACCTCTCTAAGACTATCAATCCTCTCATTCATATCTAAGGATCTCAAGCTCAATTTTGGAACTCAAGGATTTATTTCAAAATCTAAAACCACTTCAAGTTCACTTTAATGAAATCAAGGTTTAAGGTATACAAGTTTTATGCATTGGGTCCCTTTCACCCATGGAGCCTAACCTTCCCTTTTCTTGAAAATTGCATGTTTTCAAGTTGTATTACCTATGGGTATGTCTTATCATGGATTATGAATATAAATTATGTTGAGATTTTATAAAGTATTGATTGATTATGCATGACTAACTATTTCAAGCTTTTTCCATGAACTGAATTTGTCTATTGAGACTATGCATGTTTTGAGCTATGAAACTATGAACTATTATATGCTTTTATGATAGATTTCAAGGTACCCTACATGAGGGTTTACTACATGTTGGTGGGTTGATTTGCATTAAGTTAACTCATCTTATTTCACTCTTGAATTGCATGATTCTGAACAAGTACCATGAACCTATCATGTGTTTGATAAAATGACATGACAAGAATTCTCAAGTTATTGATGATCTATTACATGATTTACAAGTGAAGTGAATTCATGATAATTAAGGGGTTTCAAGTATGTATTGAATTTATGGAAAGTATCTATGATTTTACAAGTATCAAGTTAAGCCCTATTTCAAGATTTTTACCTCTTGTAAGCGATTCATGTTAAAGCAAGAGTTCATGTATGATTATTATCTACTCTCATGTTCAAGTTAGGCTTACTTTTAGAGGTCAAGCATGTTTAGGAGCTATCAAGTCATGTTCTTACAAGCTATTCATGTTATGATTAAAGTATGATTATTTCAAGTATTCTGTGGGATTTAACTTAGCACTGATTGAGGCTTAAGATGAGAGCTCGACTCAAGGGGGTCCTTACATAAAGTCTTTAGTCTCTAAACTATGTGCTACCATACGATTATGATTATTATCCTTGCTATACTAGTGGATCCATCTAGTTCATATTATCATGTTCGATTTGCCTTGGCAAGTAGACCACATTTCGTCGGAGGGTGTCATGCCTAGTAACCTGATCCAAGGGGGTGTCAGGCCTCGAAGTCCAAGTCGTAGCTGCTTGGTCTATGTCAGTTGAGGCCACTTCCGACATATGTATGATATATATATTGAAAGATGAATGATTTACAAGCATGTTTTATTATGAGCATTGATCATGCGTGCCATATTGAGATTATATATTCATTGTTATGATTATGCATTTTGACCATAATGGCTTATGTTTTGTTGTATTGCATCCCATTATTTAGTACAATCAAACGTACTAAGACATACTCTATGCCTACATGATATTACCACGTAGGGATTAGAGCTCCTTCTGATCATCCTCTATGTGGCTAGTTTGGTATTTTCGAGATAAGCATTGCTAATCCGAGGACATTATCTACATTATTCTTGCTACTTTGAGACTTCATTATGTTGAACACTTGTTATTATGAGGGTAAGCCCGAAAAGTGTCTTGTCCCTCGTTCCATTCCAAGTTAGAGGTTTTGTTGGAAGCTATGATGTATTTATGCTATGATATTGACTCTTATAAGCTTTTATGATTATCAAAGCCTTCCCTTTGTCCTGCTTAACTTTTATTTGATTTCTTGTTTTTTTGTTGCTTTCACAACCAAGGATGTATAATTGTTATGCTAAGAGACTTGTTTGAGACCACTTCGGGTTTCCATTCACTGTGTCACGTCTAGGTCCTAGGCTTGGGTCATGATAGCATTGTGGATTTACACTCCATCTTCACCAAGTTGGACACTCCCATAGTGAACTTGTTCATATAAGCCCTGGAGCCGGCCACCAAGGAAGGAGCATACTTTGACAATTTTGTTAATTTGGGGGCCTATTCCCTCACACTTATAACACCTTGCCTCAAATTCATGAACTCCATCACCTTAGCTTCCCTTAGCTCAAGAGGAAAAAAGTGATCAAGGAAAGTGGCCTTACATATCTCCCAATTAATAGAGCCTTCTTCAACACTCTTAGACTTTTATTGTGTGAACCGAATGGGAGTAACTCCCTTAAGTTCATAAGACGCCAATTCGGCTCTCTCCCTCAGAAGATACCCTCATAATTTCCACCACCTTGTAGACTTCATTAATGAACTCTTGTGGATCCTCATCCAACTTGGAACCATGGAACTTTAAGGGATTCATTCTTGCAAAATCTCTTATCCTAAAAGCCATTGTAAGAGTCTTTGAAGAAGCAATGACTTGAGCCAACATAGTAATAGTGGCCCTAAGCTCATTATTTGTAATTTGGTTGACTTGAGGAACTTGAGAAGCTAGAGGAACTTGGCTCTCATTAGCATATTATCCATTATGGAGTAGAGCACTTCATAGAGCCATTTACGAAAACACCAAAGGAAAAGCAGTCGGGAATGATAGTCTTGGAGGCACGACATAGATCACAAAAGAAGCTTCCTAGATGTCTTATAGTCTCTTGCTCATGGATGTGGCATGCTTCACATCTAGGAACAAGACTAGACGCAACATTTTAAACTCTCTAGGTTGCTTTCATACCTTATGCTCTATACCACTTTTATCACGATCTGAACCTAGACTCTAGTTGTGATATAATGAATGTGACAATCAAAGGCACCCTATACAAGCCTCTTGTTTATATCATAAGCATACAAAAGGTGAAGTAAGAAATCATAAGAGAGTAAGCAAGAAAAATATGTCAATATTAAGTCATAGTTTCCCTTAGGCGAATTACAACATCATAGTCCAAGACATGTGTAAGGACCCAGATGTTGTACGACATCATTGGAGTTTGGAAATTTGGTTCTGGGAAGTTCTAGACCAAGGTGACATTCCATGGAAGCCCTCACGGTCTGCGTAAGCTATACAGACCATGTGGGGCCTTCTTGGAGTGACCCTTGGCCTTGTGTGGGGAGTTGTTGAGCTTAATCACGGCATTTTGGGCTAAGACACACCACACATGGACCCCACACAGACCATGTGAGGCTTTACAAACTATGTGGTGGCTTTAGTCTTGAACATCCATAGTTTTGGGACTAAGTAAGGTGGTACGACCAAGTATACGGTCCGTACAAGGTGGTATAGTCCGTATGGCACCCATATGGGTTTCAGAGTGAAATTTTTCTAAGTATGGGATTGTTGTATTGGACCTATGTCAAATAAAAGTTTTACAAGTGCTAGATCACGGACAATTGTATGGTCCATATGGCTTATCAGGGCTGTAGCACTCCTCCCCAAGATGTAACTTTAATCTTTCAACTCATTTCATTAATGACATTTTCGTAATTATGGTTATTTCTAAGGGTCTTTTGTCACCTCCCATGCTACCCAAGGACTTTTAAATGAACTATACTTTATTCCTTTCATTCAAACGCATTCTTACACTTAGAATTCTCTCAAGTCACTCTTAAGAACAATCGCTCAAAGGACTCTTGTGAATTGATATTTCGGAATCAAGGAAATGCTTATTCTTCTTTAAATTTCTTCTTGAATCTTCTTCATTAGCTAAGGTATGTGGGATTGGTTCTTGGTCCCTTTCAACCAAGAAGACCCAAACTCTTTTTACTTAATTTTCATGAAATTATGCTTACTTTAAATATGAGTTTTGAGTATTATTGTTTATTAAATTCGACTGAAGTATGGGCTATGATTTATTGTTGATTTTAGGTTGATTTAAGCCCTAATATGTTGAATTGCATTATTATTATGAAGATTTGATTATTCATTGTCCCTTTAAAGTTTGATCTAAGTATGGGTAATCAATATTATGATCTGAATATGGATTTTACTTATGGATATATTTAAATTTCATATTATATTGTTAATTTTAGATTGAATCTATATTACACATTGCTATTCACATATCATTCATAGCATATGCATTCATGAGCATTGGATTTATGAAATTATCGATGGGTAAGCTCACATATGATTTGATGAAAGTGATTTTGGTGAGTTAAACTCACATATTGTTTCTGACAAGAATGTGATCAAATAAATGTCTATTTTTACTAGCTCTTTGAGCATATTGGGTTCTTGCACCATATGTTTAATGATGAGCTATTTCTATGCATGAGAAACATGGTATTGAACAATAATTTTGCCTTTTAGCCCATTAGTGAATGATTATGAGGAATGTTTGGCTTTTAAGGCTAATTATGCATTGAAATGATTTGAAATGACTATTGCCTCTTTTGAAAGCATGTATATGTATAAATATTCTCGTGGGATATTTTGACTTAGCACCAATGGATTGGAGGCGTTAGGGCTATCCCCAAGGGCCTTCTCTCTTTCCTTGAACTATGTATGTGCCAATATAAGAATAGTAGCCATTACCAAAATGATTGGGTTGTAAGGGATTGTTAGTCATTTATTGATATGATATGATATTGGAAATCCATTTGAAATGACTGGGTTGTAACGAAGGTCTCCATTCACTAAAATGACTGGGTCGTAAGGTGTGATATAGATTACACTTGGCAAGTAATCTTCTTCTACTAATGGGGGAGGTCTTCATCAGACTAATTCATGTAATAGCTCACATGAGTTTGATTTGTTGGTTATAGTCCATCCCAACTATGTATGAGCATTTGTGCAATTCATGCATCATTGGTTTCATCATATATCAAATACTATATTTCTTGCTATATATCACCTTCTATGTTATATGCCTTTGTCATTTAACATAGAATGTAGGTTTGGTAAGTTATATGCATTGCATGCTTGCATACTTAGTACATTCGACGTACTAACGCATACTTTTGCCTACATAAACTCACCATGTAGCGACTGCGGACTACCTTCTTCCACCGTACAACGTCTAGCTGGGATCTTGAGATTTTCTTGTTGTGGTGAGTCTTATCTTCCAAGGATAAACTGCCATTTCCTCTACCTATGATGCTTTATTTATGTCATTTACTTTGAGGGTGGGCCCAGGGTATGTATTGGCTCCTATCCTATCTTATGACTAGAGACGTTGTTGGATATCTTGTAAACTTCTTTACATTTATTGCAAGTATTATATTTGGAGATTTTGCTTTTGGATATGGTTATCTATTGGGTATCATTATGTGGATTGGCTGTGAGTATGGTGTTATATTTATATGTTATGATGTGAAAGATCCTAAGTCCCGAATTTCCCCATAGAGTGAGTCATACTTACCCGCCCCTTAGTACTTATGTACTATATGTTATGTGAATCCATATTACTCCCTTTCCATATGACATCTCCATAGCATGAGTCCTACTTACCCATCCCTTAGAATTATGTTTTTACTATTTGAATACGCTTCTGAACTGATGATGTGAATTTGGATACTGTAAGGCTTGTTTGGGAACTCTCGGGTTCCCATTTGTCATGTCACTCCTAGACCCTAGGTCCAGGTCATGACAATATGTATCTATATCATAGGATCTTGGCGGTGACTAGAATATGCTACTAGCTCACCCTTAAGATAAAATAACAATGAAATCATAAAGTCTCAACTTAGGAAAACATCATATTAAAGGACTTGTTACTTAAGCATGGGAACTCACTAATAAGTCCCCAAAAGCTCAATCCAAAAGCTAGCCACAAAATAGAGGAATAATCTTGTCATCCATCCTTACATGGTTAAATCATGTAGGCAAAGAAGTATGCATCAATATATGGAATGTGCTAAGTATTTAGGTATGCGAGAATAAAGGAACATCATAACATAATATCAATATCCATAATTATAGTCAATAGAATAAGGACACAATAAGTATGAGCAATGCATGCTTAAAAACATAAGGGGAAGAATCATCAAAACCTTTCATAATCCTAGCATACACATGTGAGAATAAGATCATAATTGACAATAAGACCACGTGAACTATTACATGGAATCTTGATGTTTCCTCTACACCAAGTGTAAAAGGAGTCTACTTTGTGAAGGTTGACATGACACTCACCCTATAGGCTCTATCATAGGATGGTGAGAATCACTATACATAAAAGATACTATCCTTTAGGCTATGTCCTAGCATAAAGTATCACATCAACATAATGGTAATTGGATTCAATAGCTCGCCTTATAGGCACATAAACACAAACATACGGTGGCACCTAGTTATGAGACTTGAGGATTTGTATAAGGATCCTTGGATATAGTCCCCCTCATGCAAGCTCATTCTGTGCTAAGTAATATCCCACTGAATAAATAATCATGCACATATATATGTCACGGACTTAGAGCTTTGCTAAGACTTCCATGCTGCACTAGTCGTTTTGCTCACGATTCTTTCATGATCTTGGAAATACTACTAAGACTTTAACTCTTGATCGGTACGGGAATCCTAGATTAAGAAGACAAGAGAGCTTTAGAAAGAAGACTTTTTAGAAAACTTGGAAGATTGCTACAACTTTCTTGGATGGTTTGTACAAATGAGTGGCCCTCCTATTTATACTACTACCTAGGGGCCAAAGTATAATTAATAATTACTTACAAGTCCCTCACTTACTTGCACTTTAAATCCCCTCTCTATTCTATAGAGAACTAAAGACTATAAGATATTCTCCATAATTCTAGAATCTTCCAGGATCTTCATTCAAGCTCCACACATGTCTAGAATCTTCCACACACCTCTACAGAGTTCCACACATCTTTAGAATCTTCTACGCATTTTTAGAGAGTTCCACACATCTCTAGAGTCTTCCACACTTCTCTAGAGAATTACACACTTCTCTAGAGTCTTCCAAGGAGCTTCAAGAGCTATCCACAATGTTCTAGAGTCTTCCAGAAATCTCTCCAAGACTCTAGTTTCTTTTCCTTATCTTTAGATTCTTCCTCATTTTTTAAGAACAAGTGGTGGGCTGTCACACTCTCCACCACCTGATGTTGCGACATCCTCTGTGTAATGCTACTGTTGGAACTTCTTATCTCCACCTTTGGGCTACCGCAACTCTTCGTGCCATCCCCTTGTGGTCTTTTGTGGAGTTCTCTCCCTTTCCATGCCCGAGGAGTACTGCTGCAGTTGGTTGTCATTTCTCCCTCTTAGCTTCCTTCGATGTCTTCTCCTCTGACGACTTTTCCTCTTAGCGGGCATGGAACACGATAATGGGTTTTTACCCTGGAACCCCTCCACAAGCCGCAAGACTGATAGCTGAACTTGTCCCCCTAACTTGGGTATCTATACTAAGGGAACTATGCAGGAACCTCCTTGCTCCAAGACCATGAGTTGTTGGAGGTAGGGGTCAATCACCACATGGTACTTCCAGAAAAATTCCTGCCCAAGAATGATGTCAAAGACATCTATTGGGGAAACATGGAAGTTGGACTTGCCATGCTACTCACCTAATTCTATATCGACTCTTTGAGTAACTCCACATACAGAAGTCATTGGCGCATTGACCATGCTAAGTTGCACATTACTTGGGTTATATTTCAACCACAACTTGGTTGCCGCAGACTTAGTCACAATGTTAGCCTTTGCACCAGTGTCGACCATGGTACGAGCGGGATGCCCATTGATCGTGATTGCTCCACATAGCCCAATCACGACTACCTGGGCCATGTATGAATCTTCCCTCGATTTGGGTGCCTCTTTTTGTGCCTTCTACTCCTTCTGTTCCCGCAATATGGCACCAAGGCTCTTCAGTTTGGGGCACTTCTTGTAACTATGCATCCCCCTGCATATGTAGCACTTAAGCTCTTTCTCAGGCTGTGCCTTGCCCTCTCCGCTGCTTTGTCGCCCAGACTTCCTGTTATCAGGCCTACCGGTGTCATGATACTTGTGATGTGGCTGCCAACCCTTGCCTTTGCCACTATTTCCCCTACCTTGGTCGTGACTACCATTCGAGACTTCTCCCAGGTCTTTACCTCACCTATCATGTCGAGAGTCCGTCAAAGCCTCTGCCTGTGTGATGGACTTGTCAATGGTCTTAACTTGTCGGTGTTCCATCTTGGGACAATTCTGTAGGCCATCCATGAAGTGGAACATCAAATCATCATCGTGAGGTTGAGGATGTCGAGCGTAAGGGTAGTAAACTCCTTCACGTAGGCCCTTATGCTACCTGGTTGTCTCATCTCCCTGAACTTTCGCTTTGCCTCATAAATAACGTTGTTCGGGAAGAAGGTCTTCTTGAACTCGCTCTTGAACTGCCCCTATCTGTCGATGGCGCATACCCCTGATGCTGTCAAAATACAACATATTTGATGCCTAAACAAGGGATTTTTGTGAGTTCTTACTACCACTTTTTATGGTTTTCATGTGTTTTTGTGTTGTTCTTGCAAAAATGTTAGGTTGTCATGATTTTGGAGAAAAATTGCAGATTTTGTGAAGCATAGGACATACGAGTTCACCTACGAGTCGAAGCCCAAGGTACGAGTCATAGGGTTCTATCGTAGCAAGAAATAGAAACTAAAAAGTTAGAAATTTGCTAAGTGGAGGTCAATCCTAGAGGCCATCCTACGAGTCGTAAGTAGCACTAGAACTCGTATAGTGGACTTGTAACATGAATCAGAGAGCCAAAATATTAGACCAAAACCTGAAGGCTTAGACTACGAGAGAGGCATTCGAGTTGTAGCCCAAGCAACAACTTGTACCAGTGGATCATACCAGTTAAGTCCAAGATGCCAAGAACCCAATATGAGACCCACACTACGACTCATAGGTCACCCTACGAGTCGTACCAGCTACTAACTATCTTTTCTATATTACTTTTAGGGTTTGTATGTAAACACTATAAATACATTAAGTTAGGGTTTTATTTTGAGATTCCAAACTTTAGAACATAAAACTTGCCTTTGAATGTTCTCTCAAGAATATTTTAGGGTTTTAGCTTAGTTTATCATTTTCTCTTGGAAAACCAATTTCGGGGACTGCAAATCTTTCTTTGTACTCATTGCCAATCTATCAAGCTTTTGGGTTTGCAACTTGTGGTGTCAACACTTTTAATTACTTTTGGTAAAACTCTCAACTATGTCTTGTATTTGCATTTTTGTTGCTTTGGCCTTAGCCATGAGTAGCGAAGCACCCACAAGTTGGGGTTATGGGAACCATGGGTAGTTCACTTGGTACGACCTACGTTTATTACATTTCTATGATTGGGATTTTGCATGTATTGTCTATTTTTCTTCATATTGATTGTTGTTTGGTGGTGGCTAATACCAAACCCCGCCTACTATCACGATCCCAACCAAGGTAGTAACGAATAGGAAAAGGAAAATATATAACAGGATTTGATTGATGTGTTCTCGCCTAATCAACAAAGCCTAACCAAGGCGAGGTTGACAAGGACCATAGGTAATGGTTAGTTGGCACGCCATGGTAGCTGACCAAGCATCATGGTGAAATTCGACCTTCACCTTCGCAAGAGGGCTGGAAGAACCTAAGTCACCATCCTGCATGCGAATCTCCAATTATAGTTATATTATCTAGGGAATTCGAGTTAACGAACCATGGGGAACATAATTCCCATGTTGTCCATGAAATTGATGTTTCCTTGCGTTATAGTTTAGTGTTTATTTTTACTTTGTTTTTGAATCACAACCCCTACCCCTCCCCCCCATTTAGAGATTGTAGTTATGAATGCTTGAAATGACTAGTAGTGGAGTCTTGTAGTCAAGCCTTGTATTCCCTGTGGATTCAACCCTAACCTCCGATTAGGTTAATTGCTGACAACAACCTCTTTCTTATTGGTGTGTGAACATCATAAAAAATTATGGTGCCATTGCCAGGGAATACAACTATGTTTTGACTTGAATTCACTATTAGTTTGTTCTAGTGTCAATTTCTAGAGTCTCATGTACTCTACTTTTGCTTTTATTTTTGTCAGTTGATTTTAAGTGCAGGTTGACTGGCACTATGACTGAAAAAAGGTTATACATTGCAAACGAGTTGTTGGAAACCTTCTAGAGGTGAGGCCTATTTTATGGGCAAGAGTTCGAAGACCCCCAAATCCACTAGTAAAATTTTTCTCAAATCTTGAGGGGAATTCTTAGTACAAGACATCCTGCATGGGAGGCCATGGCTCTTAGGCTTTCCCCATGACTCTCCATAGTGAAGCCGCGGAATGGTGGTCAATTCTCCCACCCGATGTTTGTTCTAACTGGGGGGAGGTACATAGAGTCTTCCTCATGAACTTCTATAAGGATCCCAACAAGCAAAAGCTACAGAATAACATCTGCAATTTCAAAAGGGTGCCAGGAGAACCTTTGGTAATAGCTTAGGAAGGCATAAGCAGTGGTTGGAAACGAACCATAACCACTGTCTGACTGATGATGAAGTGGCGGCTAGTTTCTACCGAGCACTAACCTCCGTATCAACAAGGGCATGTGCCAAACTGGCCGAGGTTACTACTCCAGCATTGCATCACTGATACAATGACAAGGATTGAGCATATTCTTGAACAAGTCCTGACCAAGGTTAATGAGCAAGATGACATTGTTCGGGAGATAATGATTGATGTTCTCAAAAGTAACCACAAAGTGGAACAAAAAACCTTGTCAATGCAAAGGCTCAGAGATAGGATGGAGCATCTTGCTGAGAAACTGGAGGCAGTACAGGAAGAGCAAAGGAGGAATAGAAGGAGCAGTGATGGAACTTATGGAGAATTCTGATTATTCATGATGGCATGGTCGAGCCGCGACGTTAAAAAATGTGTTTCTTAGGAGGCAACCCAAGCATTTTTGATAATTGATGGTTTGTTTTAAGTGTTTTTGGTTATTGAGATTCTCAAGCAGAAGGTGTGAGTTTGTTTTAAGTTGAAAAACATTGATGCAGTTGTAATATTTTGAAGATTGTTGTGTTTTGAGACTTGATCTGCAGGTCAAAAATTGAAAAACTGAAGATATGCAAAAGTAGCACTTGGAGCAGCTCTTATGAGCAGGCATACGAGTCATAGTCACCACTATAACTTGTAATTATGCATCATAGAGGGAACCAGTAAGTGTAAGAAGTTGGCGTATACATTACGAGCCAACCTTATGATTTGTAGGGTTTTCTACAAGTCGTAAATGGTGTTCATAGTGCCCAGATATGATCCCTGAATTTTTTCAAGTATGGGTCTGTGATGAGATTGGGAGCTATGAGTCGTAGGATAGCCTACGACTCATAATTGGGGTCTCGTAGCACCAATCAACAGTTTTTTAATTGATGACCTAGTTTTTTATATAAAAGGGGTCAAAATAACATTTGACCCCTAAAATTCATTTCTAACCCTAAGTCCGGCGATTCCATCAAACCCATCTCCATATTTCACTTTTCTGATCAAAATCCCGGCTACCCAAGTTAGTTTCCGGCAAGGATTCTGGCAAGGTCACTATTTTCTAGGGTTTCAGCGTGGTTTTTGAGTCTCTTGCTTGGGTTAAATTCTTCGATCAATCGGTAAGCCTTGTGGTTAATTTTAGCACTCTTTTGTGGTGAGCTTATTCCTTAGATGAGTGTATGCTTAGTTTAACCATGTATAATCATGCCATGTGGTGATTTTTTTTATCTAGACATGAGACCTAGGGCTTTTATGATTTGAAAAGTCTTGTTGTGACTCAAACCTTATTCGAATTCTTGAGTGGATAGTTGTAAATTTGAAGATTATTGGTTTATGGAATGTAATACTTAATTGTTACCCAACCATTGTATGAATTGTTGTTGGATTTGGAATTTAGGAGGTGTGGGTTTGTTTCATGTACCTTAAATTGTTGGACTTGATTGAAATGGTCTGACTGTCACTTGCATCTTTATTGAATGTCTTGTTGGTATCAAGTGTGAGCTTGGAAAGTATATTGTTTTCTGTTTGCTTATCGTAATGTGAAACTAATTTCAATTCTTAGGGATGGTGGATGTTCTAACTTTCTGATGTCATTATGGGACCATTTGTGTGACAAGTATTTTGTATTGCTCTTATAATTACCAACTCCTGAATTGTGTGTTTTGCTTGTGTTTGTTGTGGGAAAGTGATAGGTACTACTGGTGCCTTCTGTTTTCAGCTACGAGGCACTCCTATGACTCATTGATATCCCTATGATTCGTAGTGGCACCTCATAGCAAGCATCAATCATCTGTGGTTTCTTGATATTTCCTATGTAAGACCCAAATACGACTTGTAATACCTACTATAACTCGTAGGGAGGGTCTAGTAATCTTGACTAAGTGCTTAAAAAGGTCTCTGGAAATTGGTACGAAGCTAGACTACGACTCATAGGCTCAACTATGAGTCATAGCTTCCCCTCGTATTTGAGTTCAGACTTCATTTTTATAAGAAATTTTGTTACTACAAGGCCAGTATACGACTCGTAGGGAATCCTACGAGTCGTAATTGTACTCGTACCTACATATCTGCAATTGCATCAACGATTTTTGTCTTTTTGTGTTATTTTATTTCTATTTTCAATGTTTGCATTTCTTATTCTCTGTTATGTGACTCGTTTCATCAAACATCTTGATGCTCACATAGGTCGTATGATTTTTTTGCAGATACAATGCCTCCAAAGGACAAATGAGCAATCCAATCCTTTCAATGGAGGTCGATTGACAAATCTTCTAAAGCTGAGAGATTTGAGGGGTCTCTAGATGTTCACAGGGTTAGAATAGAACCCGAAGCTAATAAACCTCAGACTCGGGCCCTTGCAACACAAACTCCCATGGAAGTCAGCAGTTCCTCCCTGTCTGAAGAGGAGGAACAACAGGGTAATGGAGACGAGTCTGATAGCAGCCTACCACAGATGACCCCCACACCCTCAGGGTCGGAGTAAGAATTTGAGAGCACCTCCCAAACCCAACAGGACAAAGTCCAGTCACCACCCTCTGCTGACCGCAGATGGTGTGTCCCAGGTATAAAGGAGATATATGACCAAGGATTAGAGCCCAAAGGACAGGGCAAATCAGTGCGACAATTTCATGAAGAGTCTAGACTAAACAATTCAGGGTTGGATAAGGCGCCATGATTGGATGAAGAGTTAGAAAGACATGGGCTATGATGGACCACATATCCCTTTCGTAGTCCGTGAGTTTTATGTGGTGTATCAATACACTCCGCCGGGGGTTACTATATAATAAGAAGCCAATCAAGCAGCCAAGGTTATGGGTGGTGCCAGTCCGGGGTAGGAGAGTTCCTATTTTAGAGGAGACTATTCCACAGATCCAGTTTGGGTCTACTTCCAAATTGCCACAGTTTATCGCAGAATATGACAGACGCATTGACAAGATAAGGAGAGCGGTGACTGGGAAGGACATCGGGGCCAGGATTGAGCTTCTATGATGGATTGCAAGCCAGATTCATGAGGAGGTCCTCAAGATGACGTGGGTTACAAACCACACAGATCCTATTGTGAAGGTTCACCTTTCTTTCCGAGCTAAGTTTTGGTGGTCCATTATCTGTTGGCGTATCCAGCCCACTTTCATGGATAATGTGATCACCTTGGAGATGGCTATGTTATTAGCCAACATCTTAGCTAGTTATGATATAGACTGGGGCTTGGATCATCTCGGAGCAGATCCATAAGGCAATCGTCCGGACAAACACCTCACTGCCATTTCCTGTTTTGATTCATCGGGAGCGGAATGTTCCTATTGACCCCCATTAGGACTAGCACGTAGAGGCTTCATGCATGATATATCCTAGCCCAATAAAGGCTGGCGAGAACTGATGGCCTTACCATGAGCAACCTCTCCTATTCCAAAGCCATTCCCAGTAGAGCCTCCGACTCAGAGTTCACCTCTAATTGCTACATGGACCACTTCTTCTTCTATGGAGCCTATGCCAACTGTGGTGATATTGAGTACACGCCATCCTCCAGCACTCCAGCAGCAGCAGCTATATTACAGGTTTGATTCTCTTACTTCGGCTGTTGCTTTTCAGGCAATATTATGCAGGGTGGCTACGGTAGAGTCCAGACTTCAGGCTCTGTCTGCATGGGGTCAGAGCTTGGGTTGATCAGACCATACGAGACTCAGAGGAGTGGTTGACCAGACCATATGAAACTCAGAGGAGAGGATGAAGGCATTTGCCCACGATCTGGTAGATGAGAGAGTTGGAGCAGTGGATGCATGAGTAGATGCTTTCGAGGCGAGAGTCCAGTAGAGACTTGAGGACGCTAGGCCTGATGACATGAGTGTGGTAACTGAGGAGTTGTCCAAGTTTAAGGCTGAGTTATTGCAAATGTTGGAAGCTCCTGTTGCAGTCCCGGAGGTGGCACCAGTGGGCAATGAGGCATTTGATTGGCTAATTGACCATCCCCACGTCCGGGGGAAGGGGCCCCTTGAGCATGATGATGATTCAGCCAACTAAGAAGAGTCCAAGACTGGAGGAGGAGCCCATACCCGAGGTGATGGTGCAGGAGTCGCTATTGTTAGAGGTTATTCAGAGAGATCGGGAGCAGCACACCTAACATGGAGAGCTCAGGTACTGCTGCGGAGGAGATAGTGCCCATGAACCCACAGACCGGCCAGAGACCGTTGCTTGATGCACTATGATGTTTGACTTCCTTTGACCTCAGTTCTTATTTTATCATTTTGGATACTTTGTTCTATTGTTGGAAAATCCTTTTATTATGTTGGTTTTTGGATGTGTTTAAACATTTTTATGTTGGATGCTGTTTTTACTTATATTGTGGATGTTAGTTTTTGGTTTTTAATGTGTGTGTGTATATATATATATATATATATATATATATATATATATATGTTATCGTGTTTGTTTTTCGTTCTT
>JAABOM020052546.1:0-52828 GCA_011800125.2 Solanum clarkiae | reverse complement strand
ATTTAGCGTCAATTGGTCCAAATCATGTCATGTTTCATTTGAATTGTGCCAATATTGTAAGGTGTGGGGTGTTACAAAGAGTATGATTAAGTGGAGCTCTAGTTCCTACATGGTAACATCATGTAGGCATAGAGCTTGCGTTCGTATGTTTAAATGTACTAAGTATGTAGGATGCAATGCAACAATAGATAAGCAACACAGGCAAAACACAATATCGTAAATAATAGATAGGATAATAACAATATGTCATGTATAAATGATGCTTGAAGTAAAATATGGTTATATAAAACATATTACGTGTGAATGAAGAGACCATCTCTAAAGACCAAGTAAACTTAGTACTTGGAATCCAAGGTAGACCACCCCTTAGAAATTATTGAGGTACAAACCCCTCAATTGGTTGACAGACATGACCACCCTCCGTCGAAAGTGATTGAGGTACCAACCCCCAATTGGTTTATGGCGTACTACTCCCATCTAAGGCAATTGAGGTACCAACCCCTCAATTTATTGATGGACATGATTACACTTCGTCGGAAATGATTGAGGTACCAACTTCTCAATTGGTTGACGGATATGACCACCCTCTGCCAGGAATGATTGAGGTACCAATCCCCTAATTAGTTGATGGCTTAGCACCCCCATCCGAGGCGATTGAGGTATCACCACTTAATTGGCTATAGTTAACCCACAACACAATAGATACTTCTTATGAAAACAACACATATATGTCATCCTTTCATCATCATAAAGTCACTTAACTCATATACCACACATTAGGCCTTTAACAACTCAAGAAGCATTAGCAAGACATTTTATTATACACTTGGCGGGTGTGTCCTGCTAGCATAAAATCATACAATTCAAGAGTGAAATCATGCAAGAAAATCCAATGTAAAACCACCCACCAACACTTGGGAGTACCCTCATGCGATATACATCAAAACCCTTCGTCAGGTCTCAAGATGGATTAAAACTTCATCGCTCAAAATATGCTTAAACAGTCACTTTTATAAAACCCCAACATAGTTCATAGTCAAATTCATATTAAGTAAGGCCCATAAGTAAATCAACTTAGAAACATGAGATTTATGTAAAAAAGAAGCTTGGGTATTATGGATGAAAGGACCCAATAGTTGAAACCCACATATCTTAGCTTTGGAGAATTTATTGATGAATATTAGAATGGAGACTTGAAGCTTGAGTGAAATCCTTAAGATTCAAAATGAGTTTGGAACCCTTGATTTTAAGTAATATATTTGTATAAGTGTTTGAGAAAATATTGGGACATGTCTTGTATGATATGAGGGTGAAATATGGCTAAGTATAGGTATTTTTATACATGGGATGACTTAAGCCCAAGACCCAAAAGCCTTGGACCTAGGAAAAAATAACACTAGTACGTGCCTCAGTTGTGTCGCTCTAGGGGCACGAATTAACACTTCAATTCATCATTTTTTATTTTCAAATTTCGATACGGCAGCTCTAAAATCAAGGTTAGACCCTTTTCTCACTCAATTTTTTCCCGTGATTAAGAATATAAAGTTAGATTTTTGATATCACGCACGAATTTGATATATATGGAAATTATAATTTCGGACACTTTCAAGTGACGTTTTTGGGTACTTTTTGAGGTTGTTTCAATACTTACCCTTTTAGGCTAGTCTAGTGGCTCCACATAAGCCCTAAAGTTAAAGAAAGAACACATGCATAAGTTGATGGATTTTTATTTGGCAAGTAATTTCCCAAGCCAACATAGGGGGTAATGTTGGATTCCCAGTAGTAGCTTACACGGTCTTAAATGTCGGTTATGTTCTCCTCCCATATATGTATGTATATAATTATTTCAGATGCTTATGTTTCTCCAATCATGCTTTAAATATGCATTAATCATTCAGCATCTCATGTGCCTTTATTTCCTTGTTAAGTTTTGCATATTATCTATTATGATATTATAGCTTCTTCATTGCGTTGCATCTCACATACCTAGTACGTTCAAGGTACTAATACGTACTTTTGTCTACATGATCTCACATACCTAGTACATTCAAGGTACTAATGCATAGTTTTGCCTACATGATCTCACCATGTAGGTATCAGTGCTCCTTATCTTCCTGCAGTGGTTAGCCATTGGATTCTTTAAGACTCTTTGTGGTGAGTCCTCTAGTTCGGGGACAACATCTATCTTTTCAAATTTGAGTTGTATTAAGACTTTAAGACTTCAGTTATTTTATTTTCTTGTTACATTTAGTGAGGTTGATCTAGACACATATCTTATCCTCCGCCTATGTCAAAAACTAGAGGAGTCTTTGGACATGTATGGGATGATTATGGTTTTGGTACTTGATGATATGCTTTATTATCCCTTAGTCCCATTATCCATTAGTTTTCGCTTTTAATTAAGTACATTACCAATAAAATGCTTAATGAATGCTAAGAGGCTTGAGTGAGGTACCTTCAAGTTCCTCATTCCTCGTGTTATGACTAGGTCCTAGACTCAGATTGTTAGAAAAACAAGTAAATCAATTACAAATGAAAGAATGCTCCTGAAAAAATTTGTTGAGCTCCTAAACATAACAAAATGCAATATTTGGCCTCATATTGAAGAAGACTTATACATTGAAAACCAAACAAATATATAACTTACAAGTATCCATGTAGTATCTTATGATGTTAAATAATTAATATTTAATATTTATTAAGGGATTATGTAGTAAACTACTACAGTTTCAATGTATTATCGTTTTACCTAATAATCTGATACTAAAATTCGCAATCAAATTGATAACCCGATAATATTTTCTTTTTGTAAAACCATTCAAAATTCATTAACCTAATAATTCAATAATAATAAATTAATAGTTTTATTCTTTAATTTGGTTTTTTTACACCCATTATGTATCATGCCCTTTTCATTATTTTAAATATGACACCACCAACTATATAAGTTAATATTTCTAATATTATAAGTGTGAAGGTAACTAATAAGTTAGTTGCAGAATCAATATATTAGAAAAGGGAGTTCGCTAGGCAACCAAGCAGGATGTCAACATGCTTGCCTGGCATAAAAAGGGGCAAATTGGTAAATCCTCCTCTCTGGGTAAGCCTTGGTTTATTGGAGTTTCTTCCGCGTGTACTCACTCCCGCCGCGTGTGCCCTCTACCGCTTTTATCCATCATTCTTCACATGGGATTTCTCTTTGGTTTGCCGATCCTTTCACTTCTTCTTCTTATTCTCTTTGTCTTCTCCCGCTTCAAACGCTGTTTTCAGGTGATGCCTCCTTCGGATTTCTCTTGATTTCTCATTCTGAAATTTTGCTATTCTGCTTTTCTGTTGTTCTGCTTTTCGAATTGTGTTTGATTTTGGCTATTTCCGTAAATAGAAAAATAAGTCTTTATAATCACAATAACATGCTTTTTCTTCTTATTAGTAGAAGTCCCTATCTTTAAAGGATAAAACCCAAACTCAACAAAATGAAACCCAACTCAGATATATAAAAATAGTAGTACACACATTCGCAGAGAAAAAATCACAAAAATGAGCACAAAAACTTTCAGAAACAAGTAAGAAATAGGTCTTAGCTCTCTTTGGGTCCATTAAATTTCGAAAAAAAATCCTTCCATTCCGTCATTGATGGTCTCCACTTTGTAGTCACTCATCATCCTAAAGGTTTCCCAAGAAAATCAATACCCACTTAAATACAAACAAAACTAAAACAACTCGTTAATCAAAAAAACTAAAATTTGAAACAACCCATCAACAAAAAAACCAAAATTTGAGTAAATTTGAGTTTAAAGTTACACTTTCATCAAGTCCATTTTCCTGCATGTGCTAGGAAAGACATGATTTCGATTGCTTCCTTATTCTTTTCTCCTTTTTCCTTCGTTTTCCCCTCATTTTTTGCTTTTATCGATTGAAATAATAGTGATGCAATGCAACTGGGATTTCAACTTATGCAGACTGCAACTTTTTCAAAATAGCTTAGAATAATAGATACAAAGAGCATCCTTGAGGCTGTATCTTTCCAACAGAATGTTGCATTTTTTTGAGCCTATCAGTAAAAGATCTCCTATACATCTTCTCCACGAGCCATTTCCATTAATAAGTAACTTGGTCGCTCGCTTTGTTTATAGTCAATAGAATTATTACAGATGCAAAATATTAATTATTGCTTTGCTAATAAGATATGAATGACATATTTTAGTTCTACATCTCTTTATCTCCAAACGCTCTCATAATCTCAAGGTGACAATTCCTGGTTTTCCTCTTCTTATTTGTTAGATTTCCACTTCTCATACTATTGGCGATTTTCTTGTTCTGTTGTTGAGATTCGTCTAATTCCATTTTCCACTCTATTTGTGATTTTCCTATTTAAATTTGTTAGATTTGCATTTCTCCTCCTATTCTATTTTGATATATATATAATTCTCTATCTTATAAGATCCAAAGGTTACTACCTGATTATAATAGAGGTGTTGCTGCTTATTTGAGAGCAAAAGTGTTACGATAAAAGCCAACAACACTTTTTCCTTATTGTAACATTGTATGAATCTGCAGATTAAAAAAGACCTCGCCTGTTTCAACTTGCACGACTGATGGATTCAAGAGAGACAGATAAATATCTATATACACATAAAGGGAAAGTTGCAACACAACTCAAACACCGTGACACATATAGCCAAATGTCTTCTGATAAAAAATAAGAGTTGTTGCTGGCATGACACATACGAAAAAGCAAGATTTGGTAAAATATGCGCCCTCCCAAAATTCAACTATTGTTGACCAAGAGCAGCCAACATCATGCTAAGAGCTCTATCTATTTTGGAGGTCTCTCAAAGAAGGATCAGGAATGAATCATTCAGCACACTGAATTCTCACTTGGTCAGCCACCTTTTAAGTATCTAGGCGTACCTCTATCAACAAAGAAATTCACTTTGAATCAATGGATGCTTCTTGTGGACAGAATTGTTGCGAGAATCATTACATAGTAAGCAAGGAAGATGTCTTATGCCAGGAGAATACAATTGATACAAACAATGCTCTTTGGTATGCAATCATATTGGTCCCAATTATTTCCCATACCAGCAAAGGTGATTAATTGAACTTTCTATTGATGAATTATCAACTATATTCTCTTCATTATATGGATGACTTAGACATTGTTTCAACTGAAACCTCACCTCACATGTAGAAATCGAAGGGCATTGCCAACAAAATTGGAGTTTGTGAATCTTGCCTTTTCCAATGTTTGTCTGCTTTTACTTGAGGGATGTACGATACCATGAAATTGTTTCTAGACTTGATCTGTATAGCCAATCTCAATGTTACTTTTGTTACCTGTAAAATGTCATTATATTTTCTGGCTCATAATTGTTGGGCCCGTGCATTGCACGAGCATTCACCTTCTAGTGGTGAATATAAGAAAAAGATAGGGGGGTGAAAAAGAAGAATGAAGGGATTCCTGTTGTAAGCAAGTGATTAGGCCGTCACATCTTTTGAGTGTGTCTTTAAAAGCGACGTGCCACGTCAATCCACCCATTTTCTGACTTATTACCAATTATAGCTTACAACATTTAATGGGCACATCAACTATGTGTCTTTACTGTCAATGGAGAAAGAAATAGCTACAACATCTATTTGCTACGTGTCCTAATGGGGGATAACTTTGTTGCCCATAATACGACAGGGACACTCTTCTAATCCTTATCCACTTCCACATGGCACTTCCATGAAGAATGAAGAAAGAAAAAAGAAGTCATTGTGCAATTTATAATACTGTTTCTTTTGATAACGCCTGTGTAATTGTTTGATGTGATATGATATTTAAAAAAATAAAAAAATTGAAATTTATAATTTGAAATACTTTCTAAAAATTTGAATGGTTATAAATCGTTTTATTAAAAATATCAAGAAATTCTAAAGTTAAATTATTCGTAATTATAATAATATGATTTTTTTTTACACAAATTAAGAAAAATATATCACGTAAAATGAGATGGAAGATGTAAGTGATTTCTTAAAAATAACTAAAAAATGTGATGCAGTAAATGAGTTGTTTCTTTCTTAATTAGAAGTTTTAGATACAAATTTTATGAATGAAAAAAATTCTTATTAAATAATATGAAGTTAAAATAGTCGCAGTTTAATATAAATATATAACACCAAATCAATTAATAAAATGTAGTTTCTTCACTCCAAAAAAGAGTGGATATTTGAGAATACTATAGAGTATTTTTTTCTCGGAAGATTCACAGTAGGCGAAACTTTCTCAATAATTTTGAACCTACTAAATGTTGCTAATACCTATTGCGTTTGTGTTTCTGTTTTATACTGCACGAATTTTCACTGACTGCACCTTATTGCGTTTCTATAAACAACAAACAACTAAAATTAACTTACTTTGACTTACTATGAATTTAGAATTTAGTAAATCAATTACTGACTTATTTATCATCAATACTTAATAAATCAATAACTATATACATTAACTGTTGTATATTGTTGAAATTTTTGTAAATTGATAAAGTCGAATTAATAACATCTAAAACGAATGACTCCTAATGACAATGTTGATATATTAACTTCACGATGTTGATATATTAACTTTAAGTTTATTATTTTATTTAGGAATAAGTACATTACGTTGGATTGAGAAGCATTTTAATATTAAAATGTTAATATTCATGATATATTAATGGGCATAAAATACTGGAGGAAGTAATTTAATTTTACTAATGGTAATATAGGTTTTGAGATTACCTACTAAAATTACCTTTATTTCTTTTGGAACAATAAAAATTATATATAATATTAAAGCTCAATTTTTCTGATAATAAACCAATTAAGTCATTTATATTTAACCTCACTCATACCTTATACCTACAAATGACCTAATTTAAAAGACCCAAAGATGATTAAAGACAAATATGTTAAAAAGTATATCAATATCTTTCCACGATATATAACAAATATCCAAAAATATTTTTCCGACCCAATCAGCTAAATGTGCTACCTCAAAGCTCAAGTGTTGGAAAAAATAAAGGAGCATGAATAATGGATTGCGTGCCTTTTTGCTTCTCAATGGTTATTGTTGCCACCAAGTGAATTTTACCCCTAAACATTTTTCGATTTCACTAGAAAATTTGAATTGATTTTCACAAGCCAAATGCCTTTTGTGAAGGTTGATGAATCTAAGATATTATGATTTAAAAAATCCTTTCTCTAGTTTCTTTCTTTTTCTTACGTACTTTTTCTTTTCTCTTTTCACATAACTTTCAAAAGAAAACTTCCGACTCTCACTCCCTTCAGAAAACCACATGTTCTGCTTAAAATGAGAGACTAGTTGGACAGTTAAATAACAATTTCCTCTCTCCTTTTCAAAAAAAAGGGTGTTGAACAACAACTATTCAATCTTATCTTAAAGGATAAGGTTGGACAGTTATATAGTTTTAACTGCTCTATTTATTAATTTTAAAATCAGATTTATTCATAACTCACGGGTTAGATAAGATTGGATCGCGTCAATTTACATAAGTGACTCATGATCCTTAAAAAGTTTTACATCTCCCACTGCGCGTATGGTGGACAAGACTCGAGTCAATATTACATCAACCAGCACACAATTCATATGACAAATAGTTCATGCGACCTGTGAGCATCAAGGCTTGTCATCAAGGTCTTATAAGACTTACATTGGAATTCAATTACGTACAGAAATAATTTACTACTAATACGAGGATATCAAACTCACACTAACCCAAATTTTACTACTCCAGTAATTACTCATTTACTCATCTGATCCTCTATCCTCTATAAGAGGTGAACTTGAGTTCAAATTCAAATTCTTTTACACAATTACACTCAACATCTACATAGTTTTTGTAATAGTCGGCTTGTGTCCATAAGTCAAATTGTTTCATTTTTATTATCTTCCCTTTCTACTTGAATTGATTTGTTTCAAATCAACTACTTTCCTAAACAAACACCATATTGCCGAATCATAAATGACTATTAGTAACATGCTAAAGTAGCATCATTGATTGAAATTTTGAGAAACAGTAAAAGGTCAAAGGCTATTCTAATGAAAAGTTCAAATTTAACTTTTCAGGGCCCCACACAATGACGAAGCAAGGATCATTCTTTCGTTAACCCTTTGGTTTCTTAACACACGTGATATGAAATACATGCTATGATCTTCTCACATTATCCAGATGCATGTGTCTCACAATAGCATAGACCTTTATCCAGACTCATTTTCTTAGAGAGTCTCTTATTTGATTTTCAAAAGTAGGTCATAATATGATAGTGATAGTTATATCTTCACGTTCCTCGAAGTAAGAGGTGATTTCTTGTGTGAGAGTATCAATCTTGTGACTTTTCTGACACATTCTACTTTAAAAATATTATTACATGCATATAAGATATAAATTGAATAATCTTACATTAATAAGAATATTATAACAGCACAGTAATCTTACAATACAAATCATATCCTACATAAGCCTAGAGATGTAACATGTTTCTCGAGCAAGTCTCTAGATAGCGCCTTTGTAAAATGATCAACTATCATTTTACGAGTATGAATATATTGTAGATTTACTTCTCCACTTGTTATTTTGTCTCTCACAAAATTATACTTTATATCAATATATTTAGTTTTACTGTTATACTTAGGATCCTTTGTTTATGTAATAGCCACCTGATTATCACAATATAAAGTTGTAAGACTCTTTGAATATGTTGCAATATTCAAATGCTCAAAACATCTCTTTAACTAAACAACTTTTGTACTACTGACACACAAGCCAAAAAGTTCTAGTTATGTTTTTTTCATGACCCAAGCCTAGGGCCTAGACGTGACACGGTGAATGAGGAACCCAAAAGGACCCCAATCAAGCCTCTTAACATATCATTACACATCCTTGGTTGCGGAAGCAATAAAATGAAAACAATAGCTAGGAAATGGGGTAATACGGGGATAAGAGACATCCTTCATATCATAAACATCACAGAGTCAAGAGAGTCAATCTCATAGCATCATAACATAACATGTCCAATAATACCTCTAAACATCAAAATTAGCAGGGGCCAAGATAAGCAACCGGGCTCACCCTCATAGTCAAAACATACAATAAAAGAAAAGAGAGTATTAGCATAACATAAGAGCAAAAGACATCATCCTCGGAGTTGAGGACTCACCAACTATCTTGGGAGAGATTGTACTAGCCATGTGGAGGATAAGAATGATCAAGCAGCGATCCAGTTCGTACATGGAAATATCATGTAGGTATAGAGTATGTGTTAGTACGTTCGAATGTACTAAGTATGTAGGATGCAATGCAACAAGAGATAAGCAACATAATCGAAATGTATAAACATAGGCAATGAATAAGCATATAGCAATATGTCATGTGTGGATAATGCTTAGAGTAAACCATGCTTACATAGAACATAATACGTGTGTAAGAAGTGATCATCAATATAGAATATCCAAGGCCTACCACCCCCTTGAAGAGGTGATTGAGGTCCAAACCCCTCAATATGGTTATTGAGGTACATACCCCCAACAAGGTAGCATGGGTCTACTACCTCCCAACCGAGGAAATCAAGGTACAAACCCCTTAATATGGTTATTGAGGTACATACCCCTCCCCCCATCATGGTAGCATGGGCCTACTACTTCCCGAGCGAGGCAATTGAGGTATCAACCCCTCAATGTGGTTACTTGGGCCTACAACCCCCCGAGCGAGGGTAGGTTAAGTCATAACACTATAGTGGAAAATGACACATATATACATTCCTTTCATCATCACAAAGTCATTCAAATCATAAGCCATGCTTTAGACCTTCAACAACTCAAGAATCTGTAACCCTACATTTTATCAACACTTGGAGGGTGTGTAATGCTAATGTAAGACCATGTGATTTAAGAGTGAAATCATGCAAGAAAATCCAATGTAAAACCATCCACAAACACTTGTAGTACCCTCATACAATATACATCAAAATCCTACATTAAGTCTCAAGATAGATCAAAGATTCATAGCTCAAAACATTCCTAAATAGTCTCACTTTTATTAAACCCCAACATAGTTCATAGTGAAATTCATATTAAGATAAGAAACTGGGTTCACCCTCATAGTCAAAGCAAATAATATAAAGAAAGAGAGTCTTATCATAACGTAAGAGCAAGATGACATTGTCCTCGCAGTTGAGGACTCACTAACTAGCGTGAGAGAGATCGTACTAGCTACGTGGAGGGGGAGGGGGATCAAGCGGGGCTCCAGTTCCTGCATGGTAACATTATGTAGGCATAGAGTATGCGTTAGTACGTTTGAATGTACTAAGTATGTAGGATACAATACAACAGAAAATAAGCAACATAATTGAAATGTATAAACATAGGCAATGAATAAGCATATAGCAATATGGCATGTATGGATAATGCTTAGAGTAAATCATGCTTACATAAAACGTAATACGTGTGTAAGAAGTGACCATCAATATGGAATATCCAAGGCCTACCACCTCCTTGGAGAGGGATTGAGGTACAAACCATTCAACGTGGTTATTGAGGTACATACCCCCCCAATATGGTAGCACGTGCCTACTATCTCCCGAGAGAGTCAATCGAGGTACAAACCCCTCAATGTGGCTATTGAGGTACATACCACCTAATAATACTAGTACGGGCCTACTACCTCCCGACTAAGGCAATTGAGGTACTAACCCCTCAATGTGATTACCTGAGCCTGCTACCTCCCGAGCGAGGCAATCGAGGTAGCAACCCCTCAATGTGGTTACCCAGTCCTACAACTCTCTGAGTGAAGGTAGTTCAACTCATAAAACTGTAGGGGAAAATGATACACATATACATTCCTTTTACCATCATAAAGTCATTAAAATCATAGGTCATGCTTTAGACTTTCAACAACTCAAGAATCCATTACAGGACATTTTATCAAATACTTGGCGGGTGTGTGATGCTAGTGTAAACCATTCAATTCAAGAGTGAAATCATGCAAGAAAATCTAATGTAAAACCACCCACTAACTCTTGGTAGTACCCTCATACAATACACATCAAAACCCTTCATCAAGTCTCAAGATAGATCAAATATTTATAGCTTAAAATATGCTTAAACAGTCACACTTTTATGAAACTCCAACATAGTTTATAGTAAAATTCATTTTAAGTCAGACCCATAAGTAAATCAACTTAGAAACATGAGATTTATATAAAAAAGAAGTTTGGGTACCATCGGTGAAAGGACCAAATAGTTGAAACCCACATACATTAGCTCTGGAGAATTTCTTGATGAAGATTAGAAAGGAGACTTGAAGCTTGGGTGAAATCCTTAAGATCCGGAATGAGTTTTGGCACTTGAATTTTGGGTAAAATATTTGTTCAAGTATTTGGGAGAGTATTGGGGATTGTCTTGTATGATATGAAGGTGAAATATCACTAAGTATAGGTATTTTTACGCATGGGAAGACTTAGGCCCAAGACGCAAAAGCCTTGGACTAAACAACAAAACAGAAACCATTTTAATACTGGTCCGTGCCCCAACCGCATTGCGTCAGGGGCGCAGATCACTGGATAAGAAAATTTTTAGATTTTTGAATTTAGATATGGTTTCTCTAAAATTGGGGTTAGACCTATTTACTACTCAATTTTTCCCCTGATAAAGAATATGAAATCAGATTTTTGATATCACGATTAAATTTTAAGATATATGAAAATTACGATTTCGACCACTTTCAAGACACATTTTTGAGCATTTTTTGTAGTTGTTACATTTCTTATTATTTTTACAAAATTGGTATCACCATTTAGTAAGAATATAACAAATTTCAATATTATGATCTTCAACATCTGTATAATCTCTTATAAATAAATTAGATCCACTATTACATAGTGAATAGTCTACAGTTCCCTCTAGATATTGAAATATTTTCGTCACTGCCTTTTTGCATAATGAACTCTTTCGAAATTAGATTGATATATGCTTACCAGACCTATGGTACCACAAATATCTTGATGAGTACACATCATAGTGTAGATCAGACTTCCAATAGCACTAGAATATGGAACTTGAGACATTTGTTCCTTTTGTTTTTTAATCTTTGGACATATTTCAAGGCTTAAAGTTTCACGTCATATGTTGGAGTATCCATGGGTTTGCAATTATTCATTCGAAAGCATTCTAATATTTTTTTATGTATATTTTTTAAGATAAACTTAAAAAAATTCGGAATAATCTTGTTGGATCTTAACACCCAATATGTAATCAGCTTATATCAAATGATTTTAAAATCATGAATTAATAATTTTCACATACTCCAAATTATGTATGATTATTAATAATTCATCCATGTAAAGGAAAAATTATTAATTATTCATTGGACCTTTTTCACATAGATGCAATCGTCTTCACCGTTCATGGTGAAATCTAATGAAATCATTTTTTATGGTGAAACCACTGCCTTGAAGATTGCATTAAGCCATAAATTGAACTTTTCAATTTACAAACTTTTTTTTCTTGGCCTTTAGCAATGAAACCTACAAGTTAAACCATGTAGATTTTCTCATTTAATTCTTCTTAAAGAAAAATAGTTCTCTTATCCATGTGGTGTAATTCTAGAGCTAAACATGCAATAATAACCAAGACAGTCATATAGAGTGAAACTTTACAACTATCGAAAATGTTTCCTCATAATCGCTTTCAGCTTCCAGAGTAAAATCTTTAGCGACCAACAAGTTTTATGTCTCTCTATTGACCCAATCGATCTATGTTTAACTTTGGGAATCCACTTATTCTCAATAATTCAATGTCCCTAAGGAAGGTCAACTAGATCCAAGACTTTCTTTGTTTTTATGGACTCTAATTGTTCTTTCATTGCTTGTAACCGTTCTTCTCTTTTAGGGCTCGACCAAGAATCAGTCAAAGAGTTAGGCTGATCCAACTCTGTGGGAGATACCAAGAAAACATAATCTTCAATCTCATAAGATCATTTAGGTACTGCTTTCCTTGTACTCTTATGTAGTTGAAGTTCAGATTCCTCAATTGAAACACCCCTCATGTACTTTGAAAAGCCCCATAAGTATATTTTTCTAATATCTCAAAATTCACACACAATTTCAAAAAATTGACTTTATATTCTTGTTCTGGGAGATAAATTATCACAACCCAAGCCTAGGGCCTAGACGTAATACAGTAAATGGGAACCCAAAGGGGACCCCAAATAAGCCTCTTAGCATATCACTTGCACATCCTTTGTTGCGGAAGAAATTAAACAAGAATAAGAGAATGTACATAAGGATAAAAGGGACTAAGGGAAGTCTTTCATGGCAATAAATTATCAAAGGAGTCAAAGCTCAAAGCGTAAATAAATACCTTGTCCAATAACACCTCTAGCATAGATTGAGCGAGGGGAAAGAAAACTTTCTGAGCTCACCCTCATAGTCATAAGTATGTAAACAAAGAAAAGAGTCTTTACATAACATAGGATCAATATCTATTTGTCACGATCCAAGCCTAGGGCCTAGACGTGACACGGCGAATTGGAACACAAAGGGACCCCAAACAAGCCTCTTAACATATCATTACACATCATTGGTTGCGGAAGCATTTGAACAATAATGAAGATTATAAAGTAAGGATAAGGGACTAAGACAAGTCTTTCATAACATAAACAATCAAAAGAGTCAAGCTCAAGCATAATTATATAACTTATCCAACAACACCTCTAAACTTAGAATTAAGCGGGGGCCAAGACAAGTTTCTGGGCTTACACTCATAGTAAAAAGCATACAAATAAATAAAAAGAGTCTTTGCATAACATAAGATCAAAAGATATTGTCCTCGGAGTTGAGGACTCACCAAATTTGCTTTGAGAATATAGTACTAGCCACATGGAGGAAGATGATCAAGTGGAGATCCTATTCCTACATGGTAACTTTATGTAGGCATAGAGTATGTGTTACTACGTTTGAATGTACTAAGTATGTAGGATGCAATGCAACAAGAGGTAGGCAATATAATCGAAATGCATAATCGTAAGCAAGGGATAGTATATTAGTAACATGGCATGCATGAATGATGCTTGAAGTAAAATATACTTATATAGAATATATTATATGTGTAGTAAGGGACCATCCTTATGGAGTCTAACGCCTACCCCCTCTTAGAGAGCCGATTGAGGCATCAACCATTCAATTGGTTGATGGTTGTCACATCCCACCATCCATGGTGGTTGAGATATCAACCTCCTAATTGGTTGATGGTTGTCACATCCTACTATACATGGTATTTAGGTATCAATCCCTCAAATTGGTTGATAGTTGTCCCACCCTACCATCCATGGTGTTTGAGGTATCAACCCCTCAAATTGGTTGATAGTTGTCACACCCTACCATCCACGGTGATTGAGGTATAGCACCCCCTGAACAAGGTGCGGTCAAATTGCAACACTATAGATACTTTTCATGAAATCAACACATATATACCTTCTGTTCATCATCATAAAGTCATTCAAGTCATAGGTCATGCAATGGATCATCAATGGTTCAAGAATCCAAAACTGGTGTGTAATACTAGTACAAAACCATATAATTGAAGAGTAAAATTATGCAAGAAAACGTGAAGTAAATCAACCCACCAAGACTTGATAATACCCTCATACAATATGCATCAAAACTTTTCAAGAAATCACATAATGGATCAAAGATTCATAGCTCAAAACATACTTAAACAGTCACAATTTTATGAAGTCCCAACATAGTTCATAGTCAAATTCATAATAAGTAAAACTCATAAGTAAATCAACTTAGAATCATACAATTTATGTAGAAAGCAAGGTTGGGCACCATGGTTGAAAGGACCCAATAGTTGAAACCCACATACCTCAACTTTGAAGAATTCCTTGAAGAAGATTTGATTGAGAGCTTGAAGCTTGAGTGAATTCCTTAAGATCCGGAATGAGGTTGGGACCCTTTATTTTGAGTGAAATATTTGTCTAAGTGTTTGAGAAGGTTTTGGGGAATGTCTTGTATGATATGACATTAAAAAATAACTAAGTATAGGTATTTTGATGCATGGGAATGCTTCGCCCAACATCCAAAGGCCTTGGACCGAACAACAAAAAATGGCAAAAAAAATTTATGGGTCCGTATCCTAGCCGCGTCGCGCTAGGGGTGCGAAAACCTCTCTGGAAATTGCATTTTTTGATTTTTAAATTTTGATACAGTTGCTCTAAAATTGGGATTAGACCCATTTTCTACTCAATTTTTTCCCCCGATCATGAATATGAAGTCGAATTTTTGATATCACGCACAGATTTTGTGATATACGAAAATTACGAATATGAGTACTTCCAAGGCACATTTTTGGGCACTTTTTGGGGTCTTTTCACTATTTTGCTTGGGGTTGAGGACTAACCAAGCTTGCTTCAAGAGATAGTACTAGCCGCGTGCAGGAGCAGGATGATCATTTGGAGCTCCAGTTCCTACATGGTGACATCACGTAGGCATAGAGTATGCATTAGTACATTTGAATGTACTAAGTATGTAGGATGCAACGCAACAAGAGATAGGCAACATTATTGAAATGCATAATTAGGCAATGGACAAGCACATAGAAATATGGCATACGTGAATGATATTTGAAGTAAAAATGCTTATATAGAACATATTACATGTGTTGTAAGAGACCATCATTATAGAATTCAAGGCTTACCACCCTTTTAGAAAGGCGATTGAGGTATCAACCCTCAATTGGTTGATGGTTATAACACCCTATAATCCATGGTAATTGAGGTGTCAACCTCTCAATTGGTTGATGGTTGTCACACCCTACCATCCATGGTGAGGTATCAACCCCTAAATTGGTTGATGGTTGTCACATCCTACCATCCATGGTGATTGAGGCATAGTACCCCCTCAACAAGGTGTGGTTACTTGCAACTCTAAAGGTACCTTTGATGAAATTAACACATATATATACCTTCCTTTCATCATCATCAAGTCATTCAAATCATAGGTCAAGCAACAGGTCATCAATAACTCAAGCACCCTAAACCAACATTTTATCAAACACTTGGCTGGTGTGTAATGCTAGTTCAATATCATGCAATTCAAGAGTGAAATCATGTGAGAAACTTAATATAAATCAAGTCACCAATACTTGGTAACACCATCATTCAAGATACATTAAAACTCTTCATCAAATCTATTCATAGAACATAGATTCATAGCTCTAAACATGCTTAAATAGTACATATTTCATGAAAATCCTAACATAGTTTATAACCAAATTCATAGTAAAAATACCAATAAGAAATCAACTTGAAAACATGTAATCTATATAAAAAGGAAGGTTGGGCACCATAGGTGAAAGGACACAATGGTTGAAACCCACATACCTCAACTTTGAAGATTCCTTTGATGAAAATTGGAATGAGAACTTAAAACTTGAGCGAATTTCTTAAGATCCAGAATGAGTTTGGGACACTTAAATTTGAGTGAAATATTTGTCTAAGTCTTAGAGAGAGTTTTGGGGAATGTCTTGTATGATATGGGGTTGAAAAATGACTAAGTATAGTTACTTTACGCATGGGAAGGTTTAGGCCCAAGGCATCAAAGCCTTGGACCAAAGTAAGAAAAACTGGCAAAAATATATACAGCTCCACGCCCTGGCTGCGTCTCGCCAGGGGCGCAGATTGATTCTAGAAATCGCAAATTTTGAAAAACCAATTTTTTATACAGTTTATCTAAAATCAGGGTTATACCCATTTTTCACTTAATTTTTTCCCCTGATTACGAATATAAAGTCGGATTTTTGATATTACGCACAAATATTGAGATATATGGAAATTACAACTATGAGCATTTTCAAGGCACATTTTCAGGCACTTTTTGGGGACATTCAAAAATTATTTATGAAAAGGGTAGCCTCGAATTTTAGAAGACCCGTAGCAAAAAATAATTTTGGCATCGCGCCTGGTGCGCGGACCAGTATAATATTTTTCCCATTTTTCCTATTTTGCTCAAGGATATTTGTGTAATAACCCAATCCTCCATTCAATTTCAAGAATCTCAATAGAACATTTGGAATTTCAAGAACCCAAGTCAAGCTTCAAGTCTTCCCCAATTCAATTTGAAGAAATTTCAAAGTTTAGGTATGTAGGTTTGATTGTGGGAACCTTCGTTCGCACAAATCCAACCATTTCTCCTTTCCTAGTACATGAATTTATGAATATTTATGATTATTTATGAACTCTTGAATATGGTATTGCTACTACGCATTCTATTATTGTTTATTTTTGTGCATCATCATGAAGTAAAAAATACTATGTGGTATTTATGGATTTATGGATTATTTAGGATATTTATAATAAACTCTTATTTATGATGTTATTAGTATGCATTATACATATATACTCAGTACATTATCCCATACTGACGTCCCTTACGGGGGACCTGCATTTCATGCTGCAGGTACAGGTGCGAGTAGACCTCCCCAATAAAAGTACAAGATATTCAGCTGCTGTCACCAAGCTCCAGGTTGCTTTGGGGCTTTGTATATGTCCAGAGTTTATGTTCATATTGTACAGTTGGTTAAGGCGGGGCCTGTCCCGACTCTTATCAGATGTTTTCTCCATTTAGTGGCTTTGTAGACTAAGTAAAAATGAAAGTCATGTCTCGTACTTTAAGTACCGCGGCCCCAACGGCCTAGTTATATGCATTACTTTTGGCTTGTTTTCACTGTTTATCTTCTTAAAGGCATGTAAAACGTAGAAACTCCTTATAATATGTATAGAACGCATATAGTTACAGGTTGGTTCTCCCGAGCCTTATCGGCATAGGGTGCCGGTCCGCCCTACAGGACTTTGGGGCGTTACAAAAGAATATGAGTTTTAGAAGAAATGATGTTTTATGTCAAAATATTGTTGAGGTTTGACATTAAGATGGATTTTATGCTCCCATGTCCATATCATGAAAGATGATGAATATTAACAAGATGGATTGATTAAGAAAGATGTAAACTACTTATTTTCCCTATATATCTTGAAATATGATACTTTCTTCAACTATAAGGTTTTTACTATAATATTGGTGGATTGATTTGAAGGACTTTGAGATGAATTGATCCTACTACTCTCTTGTCTCTTACTCTTGAAATACGTGATTTTAAGTACATGAACATATGCCCTCCATGTGTTTGACTAAATTATTTAATAATGATTCTTGATGTTGATGAGAGATTTTTGTATAAATTTACATGAAATGTATTCTTGTGTTGTTGAAAGGCTATTGTACTATTTAAAAGTAAAGTATTTTCATCAAATTTATGTGCTCCCAAGCATGTATTTAATTCATAAAAGGTATCTATGATTTTGCAAGTGACAAGTTGAGCCGTATTTCAAGATTCCACCCTCTAGTGAGCCATTCATGTCAAGTTGAGGGATCAAGCATTATTACTATTTTACCCTCAAGTTCAAGTTAAACTCACTAGTAGATTTCAAGAATGTGAATTAGCTACTTATGTCATGTTATCATGTCTCTTACATGCTATTTATGTTATGATTAAAGTATCATTATTTCAAGTATTCTGTGGGATTAGACTTAGCACCAATTGCGGCTTAAGGTGGGGGCTCGACTCAAGGGGTACTTATATAAAGTCTTTAGTCTCTAAACTATGTGCCACCATAGGATTATATTATTTTACTAAATGGGCTTTACTAGTGGATCCATGTTATTCATATTTTACCCCTCCAGTAGGGTCATATACGATTTACCTTAGCAAGTAGACCACACTTTATCGAGGGGCTGTCATGCCTCATAACCTTATCAAGGGGCTATCATGCCTCATCATCTTTCCGAGGGGTGTCATGCCTTGGATTCTAAGTTGTATCTCTCTTGGTCTATGTCGGTTAAAGTCTCCACCCACATACGTATATTATTATGTGAAATTTGAATGTTTTACATGCATGTTTCATAGCAAGCATTGATCATACATGTTATATTGAGATTATATCCCTTTCCTATAAGTATGCATTTTGAATATTATGGCTTATGTCGTCGTTGCATTGTACCCCGCATACTTAGTACATTCCAAGTGCTAACATATACTCTATGCCTACATGATCACCATGTAGGGATCGGAGCTTCTATTGATCATCTTCCTCCACGTGGCTAGTTAATTACTTGGAGTTAGCTTTTGGTGAGACCTCACACTGGGGACAATATCTATTTGCTTTCATGCTTATGCTAAGACTTTATCTTATGTTATTGGATATTTATCTATGAGGGTGAGCCCAGAAGATGTCTTGGCCCACACCCCATTCGTAGTAGAGGTGTTGTTGGATAATGAGTTGGTTTGGTATTAATGAGCTTGACTCCTATTATGCCTATGATTGCATGAAAGGCTTCCCTTAGTCCCGCTTTCCTTTTAAAATTAATTGCTCTTGTAGTTGTTTTTATTGTTTCCGTAATCAAGGATATGTATATAATATGCTAAGAGAATTGTTTGGGATCCCTTCGAGTTTTCCATTTTCCATGTCACGTCTAGGCCCTAGGCTTGGGTCCTTACATCTATAGGAACTTGGGATTCAAACTCTCATAGAAATCATTTTTTGATCAATTGCCTCATATAATATGTCAGGTTACATTATCTGATCGCTTAAGTTCAATATTTCATAGAGAGACTCACGTTCAATTATATCATCTTTTTTGAAAAAGTTGATTTTCAAAAATCTGACATCTCGAAATTAAATTTCAGCTATACTTTCAACTTTCAATTCATCAATGAAACATAGTCTGTGAGCATTCCAAGTATCTTATAAAGATACATTTCTTTTTTTGGACTTAATTTACTAAACTTACCTAAAAGATCTTTAGTATATGCAACACAACCACAAGGTCGTAGATCATATAGATTTTTTATGACTAGTCCAAAGTTCAAAAGGAGTGAAAACTACTAATTTAGAGGAAACTTTATTCAATATGTAGGCCGCAGTCAATAATGCATCTCCCCAAAAGAAATAGGTAGATTTTCTTGCGCCATCATTGATTTTACCATATCTAATAATGTCCTGTTTCTCCTTTTAGTCATAGATTTGTTGAAGTGTGTGAGGAGTAGTTAGTTGTCTGATTATACCCTTTTAATTACACAATTATTCAAATTGATTTGAGAAATATATACGTCCTCGGTCAACTCTTAAAATCTTCATGCCTTTATCTAATAGATTTTAAACATCATTCATATATCTTTTTAATCACTCAAGTTCTTCAGATTTATGAGAAATCAAATAGATGTAATCAAAGCACACAAAAACATCAACAAATGTAGAAAATATATGGCGACGAACCATTTTTGCACATTTGTTGGACAAAAAAATCAAAATGGATTAATTAAAGTGGGAACTCATCTCTGCTAGTTTTTTCAAATGATTTTCCTATAATCTTTCTAGCAAGTCAATTTTCATAAGTTGGTAAATCAATTTTGGATAAAGGACCTAAATGTCCTTCTTTGACAAACATATTTATTCATTTTTTCTATATGACTTAATATCACATATCATGTAATAACATTTATATTATTATTACTTGAAGAAAATATTATTATACAACGGTTAACATAATAGTTATATATTGAAAGATTACAATCTAATATGATAAATCAATCATAATGAAGTCTAAAATCATATAAAATATTATCTAGTAATATTCTTATAATATTGCAACTAAAAAATAAATCAAAACAATATCCAAAAAATACAAAGACAAATACTAAGTTTTGTCAAATTTCGGGAGCATATAGTACATCATGCAATATTAAGGATCAGTCACCACACAAGTCTATTTTGCAAGTGCGTATTCCCTTGATTTCAAGTATAACAATATTTCCAACAGAAATTCACCTTGTTCCAACAGAAGTCCCTCGGAATTGAGGACTTACCAACTAGCTTCTTCATAATAACCAACTAGCTACGTGGAGGAGGAGGATGATCAAATGGAGCTCCGGTACCTACATGGTAATATCATGTAGGCATAGAATATGTGTTAGTACGTTTGAATGTACTAAATATGCGTAATGCAATACAACAAGAATCATAAGTCATAATAACAAGTTGCTTAATCATATTCAATGAAAATAACCTCAATATGTCATGTGCAATCAATGCGTAGGATGAAACATGCTTAAGAATAATCGTACTTTCATATCTTGTTTAACACCATAAAGTAACATAAATAGATTATCCAACTACCTTGTACTAGAGGGTGAGGGATATAGCATAAGTCATAACCCCTTCTAGTAGGTAATGGGTAGTACATGAGGATAGAGGAGTAGTATAGTTCATAACGCATACATGTAAGCATGAGATAATGAATAGTACATGAGGGCAGAAAGATAGAATAGATCATAATACCTTCATGTAAGCATAAGATAATACATAAAATTGAAACGCATATGAGGGTGAGGCGTACCACATAGTTCATAACTCCTTCATATGAGTATAAGATATTTCATAACATTGAATTGCACATGAGGGTAAGATATACAACATAGTTCATAACACCTTCATGTAGAGATTGGCCTTGTACTAGAGGGTAAGACATATAACATAGTTCATAACTGCTTTTAGTAGGCATCACAATTTAAGAGCATAAACCTTAGCATAAGAACTCAATAACTCATCAACAATCGAGACTTGTGAAAATCATGCAAGATGTTATAGAAAAACTTGAGAATTCTTGTCAATACCTTTTTATCAAACACATGGTGGGCATGCATGGACACATATTCAAATCATGCAAAATGCAAAAGCAAAAATCATGAAATAGTGATATCAATGCATCTTGAAGCCATGTAAATCAGTCCACCAACATAATGGTAAAATTCCATCATGGGTAACATGTAAATCATATCAAAACTTCATAATAGTTCGCAGATCTCATAGCTTAAATCATGTATAGTCTCAAGTGACAAGATTAATTCATAGTATAAGCTTAAAAGATATATTCACACATAACCAACAACAGTTGATAAAACCCCAACATATGCTCATATTTCATAATAATAAATACCCATAAGAAATACAATTTGAAATCATGCAATTTTCATAAAAATGGAGATTGGGCTCCATAGATGAAAGGACCCAATAGATGAAACTCACATACCTCAAACTTGGGTTTTCTTGATATAGACATGAGGGAGACTTGAAGCTTGAATAGAGTTCTTGAGATCCGGAGTTAACCTTAGGACACTTATATTTGGATGAAATATTAGGTTAAGTCTTGGAGAGGCTTTTGAGAGAGTATTGAGTGATATAGAGTTGAAAAATGGCTAACCATAGGTGTTTTTACGCATAAGTGGGCATGTAGCTATTGCTCCAAGGCCCTTGGGCTGAAAAAGAATTTTAAAAAAGAAATAACACTGATTCGTGCCCCTGACATGTTATGGCCATGGCGCGGATTCCAAATGCAAAATCGCATTTTTTTGAAAATTATTATTCACTATGGGTCCTCTAAAATAGGAGTTATACCCATGTCCCACTCAATTTTTCCCTTGATCAAGAATATAAGGTCGGATTTTTGATATCACACATGGATTTTGAGAGAAATGTAAATTACGATTATGAGCATTTCCTAGTCACATTTTGGGGTGTTTCAATATCTCCCTCTTGGGAATATTCGTCCACGAATATCAAAGAAATGTATATAAGAGAAGTAATCGTGAAGATTTCATCCCAGCATGAATGCAACAAATGCACTTAAATGCTATTTTCAAAAATCTCAACATGAATGTAAAAAAATCACCATAAACTTGTCAACATAAACATGATTGCATGCAAAGTGACATATGTGTTGAAACTTAAGACTTGAAATCATAGAAGGGACTTAATTTTCTATCTTAAGCTTGAATAGAATGAAATAGGTACGAATTTAGCTTCTTCATGCCCGCTACCACTTCTCAAGTCATGCTTTCGACTTGTCGATTCCTCCAAAGAACCTTGACAGATATTACACCTTTGCCCTCAATCTTTTCCACTCGTCTATCCAAAATATCCACTGGGACATCCTTGTAGGGCTAGTCGTCCTCCACAACACTCACAACCTCTAAAGGCACTATAGCACTTTACTTAGTCACCAAATATCTCCTCAACATACAAACATGAAACACCAGATGAACCATATCCATTTTTCCTAGGCAATTCCAATTCATAAGAAACTTTACTAATTCTTCCCAACACTCTATAAGGACCCAAAAACCTTAGGCTCAATTCTTTTTCTTGCCAAACTAGATCACACCCTTCATAGGTGGGGCTTTCAAGTAACCCAATCATCATCATCAAGCACATTTAACCTACCTTAGTACCTAAGGACTCCATCTCCTCTTTGGAAAAAAACCTCCACTTTACCAACCTTTACCAAAGCCTTCGATTCTAGTAAGACGGGGTCAAGGTCTTGTTTCGTCTTGACTTCCCCAATTAAAGAAGATCTGGTACCATCCTTAACCACTACACCACCATTTTTCACTTCATCCAACCTCATTCCCAACCTAGCCAACTAGTGTACTTCTCTAACCAGCCTTTTGTTACCCAAGATTCATACTTATCATATTTAACAAATAACCTCTCATTCCTTAATATTTGCAACATCACCCTCAAATGACTCACAAGCTCTTCTTCATTCCGAAAATAAATCAATATACTATCAACAACTATCATACATATATCAACGTAGGGTTTAAAGACCCAATTCATGAGATCCATAAACATAGTCGGGGCATTGGTCAAGCAAAAGACATTACCTCAAATTTAAAATATCGGGAAGGACATCAAGAAACTCATTGACTACCTAAACAAACTTCATAGGAAGGATTTTAGACTCAACATCCCTCAACCCTTATGAGATCAATTTGGTCCTTAAGACAATAAGCGAATCTACCCTTAACTACCACTTTACAACTTTCCTACTCAAGTATGGATTCATTAGGGAATTGGGATCAAACTCTACGGGTTCTATAATTAATAGAAGCATGATATGCATGTAACCAAGCCACCCCAAGATCTCCAAACCCACCATGCCAAGCTCAACAAAATCACAAAATAAGGTTTTATGCAATAGTGACATGGGACAATCCCGTATAGACATTTCTAGCAACAATAGACTCACCAATGGGGTTAGACACCTAAGAGATTCACGTAGCAATTTGGGGCACATATGAAACTTACTAGCAACAAAAGGAATAATGAAAGAAATAGTGGGTCCTGAACCTATCAAAGCATGCACATCAAAATCAAAAATCTTTAACATACCAAAAGAAACATCGGGTACCTCATCCCCTCCTTATCTCATTTGAAGAACATAGAACTGATTATGTCGTAGAGTACCCCCTTGTTGGCCTCGTTGAGCCCCTTGATTAACATGACTATCTTGACCTTGAGGAAGAACATCCTTGCCGTTATTCAATACATAAGGGCAATCAATAAGCTTATGGCCTATTCTTCCACAGCACAACACATATTTGAATCCTTCAAGAATTATCCATGATGATGCTTCTCACATTTTTGGCATTTCAGAAAACTCGCCCCACCAGTGCCACCTTGAAACCTTTTGTTAACCATCTCATCATTAGCAAATCTCTTGTTTGGAGCACTAGAGGGCCCTCAGCCTTGAAATTCATGACCTTGTTGGAAACGGTCACCCTAACACTTTGAAAACCACCCTTATACCAAGCCCTCTTGAACTCCCCATTTCTCATCTTTCTAAGCTCCTCCCTCTCGAGTTGTTTGACATAAGTTATGAGCCGGGACAAGTCCATATCACCCACTAGCATAGCGATACAACACTCCTCATATACCAAGTTGGACACTCCCAATATAAACTTGTTCATCTTGATATAGGGTCGGCCACCAAATATGGAGCATAGTTGGAGTATTTGTTGAATTTGAAGGCATACTCCCTCACACTCATAGAACCTTGCCTAAGGTTCATAAATTCTATTGTTTTAGCCTCTCTCAACTATATAGGGAAGAATTAGTTGGGGAAGGTAGCTTTGAACTCCTCCCAAGGAATAGCATCATGATTTCCCCTCTCCATCTTCCATTGCACAAATCAAATTTGAGCGACACCTTTTAATTGATAAGCCGCTAAATCCACCTTTTCCTTTGAACTTACACTCATGATGGACAGCACCTTATAAACCTCATCTATTAACTCTTAGGGGTTTTCCTCCGCCTTGGACCCATGAAACTCTGGAGGTTTCATTCTAGTGAAGTCCCACACTTTTGAGGATGGAGTATAAGCACGAGAAGCTTGGGCCCCTTAATTCAATTGGTTGGTCATTACATGGGCCAACATAGTAATGGCATTTCAGAACTCAACTTCGGTAGCCTCTCCATCTTGAGGAGCTTGAGGAGCGGGGTAAGCTAGTTGCCCCCCCCCCCAAGTGCACGGGCCCTCCTTGGTCTTCCTCTTTGTAGTGGAATGATCTAGAAGAGCAAAGAGAATTCGTTAGGTAGAAAGCCTTATAGTTACACCTAAAGCATGATATGGGCCATAAAGAAGTGAAACATTTTCTAAAACGCCTCATAGTCTCCCATTCATAGTTATCGTGCACTTCAGAACTATGAATAAGACTCTAATCGATGCGTTGCGTTGGATTCCGAGGACCATTAACAACCTAATGCTCTGATACCAAGTTTTACATGACCCAATCCTAGGACGTAGATGTGACACAGCAAATGGAAAGCCCAAAGACAACACAAAGAAGCTCTTAGCATGTCATATACATATCCTTGGTTGCGGAAGCAGATTAAACAAACATATGAGTCAAATAAATGAAAATGGAAAAGGATTAAGGGAAACCATCCATAATAATAATAGAATAAGAAGAGTCAAGCTTCAATAACATATAATCACACCATGTCATAATATCCAAGGACACCTCTAAAATAGAATGGAGCGGGGCCAAGACACTTTTCGGGCTCACCCTTATTTAATAAGTATCCAACATAAGAACAGGAATCTACAAAGCATGAAGAGAATAGCTATCATCCTTGAATTGAGGACTCACCAACTAGCTTCTTCACAAGAACCAACTAGCCACGTAGAGGAGGAGGATGATCAAATGGAGCTCTGATCCATACATTGTAATACCATATAGGTATAGAGTATGTGTTAGTACATTTGCATGTACTAAATATGCAGTATGCAATGCAATAAGAATCATAGGCCATAATATTAGGATGCTTAATCATATTTAATGAACATAACCTCAATATACCATGTGTAATCAATGTGTAGGATAAAATATTCTTATGAATAATCATACTTGCATATCTTGTTTAATAACATAAAGTAACATAAATAGATTATCCAACAACCTTGTACTAGAGTGTGAGGGATATAGCATAGGTCATAACCCCTTCTAGTAGGTAATGGGTAGTACATAAGGGTAAAGGAGTAGCATAAGTCATAACCCCTACATGTAATCATGAGATAATGAATAGTATATGAGGGCAGAAAGATAGCATAAGTGATAACCCCTACATGTAAGCATAAAATAATACATAACATTGAATCGCATGTGAGGGTGTGGTGTACCACATAGTTTATAGCCCCTTCATATGAGTATAAGACACTGCATAACATCAGATCGTTCATGATGGTAAGGTATACAACATAGTTCAAAACTCCTTCATGTAGAGATTGGCCTTATACTAGAGGGTAAGGCATATAACATAGTTCATAATCCCTTGTAGTAGGCATCACAATTTAAGAGCATAAACATTAGCATAAGAACTCAATAACTCATCAACAATCGAGACTTGTGAAAATTATGTAAGAGGTCATAGAAAAACTTGAGAATTCTTGTCAAGACATTTTATGAAACACGTGATGGGCATATATGGACACTTTTTCAAATCATGCAAAATACAAAAGTAAAGATCATGAAATAGTGAAATTAATGCATCTTGAAGTCATGTAAATCAGTCCACCAATATAATGGTAAATTCCCATCATGGGTAACATATAAATCAGATCAAAACTTCATAATAGTTCATAGATCTCATAGCTTGAATCATGTATAGTCTCAATAGACAAGATTAATTCATAATATAAGCTTAAAATAGATATTCAACATAGCCAACAACATTTGATAAAACCTCAACATATTTCATGTTCATATTTGACAATAATAGATACCCATAAGAAATACAACTTGAAATCATGCAATTTTCATAAAAATGGAGATTGGGCTCCATTGATAAAAGGATCCAATAGATTAAACCCATATACCTCAAACATGAATTTTCGTGATGTAGACTTGAAGGGAACTTGAAGCTTGAATGGAGTTCTTGAGATTCATATTTAAGCTTGGGATATTTGAATTTGGATGAAATATTAAGTTAAGTCTTAGAGAGGCTTTTGAGAGGGTTCTGAGTAATATAGAGTAGAAAAATGGCTATGTATATGCGTTTTTACGTATAAGTGGTCTTGAGGCTATGACCTCAAGGCCATTGTTCCGAAACAAATTTTTCAGAAAAAAATAACACTGATCCATGCCCCTACCACGTTGCGTCTAGGGCGCGGATCTTCACTGGAAATTGAAGTGTTTTTTAAAATAATTTTTCACTATGGGTCCTCTAAAATGGGGGTTATACCTATATACTACTCAATTTTGCTCCCTGATCAATAATACAAAGTCGAATTTTTGATATCACGCACCAATTTTGAGATATATTGAAATTATGATTATGGACATTTTCGAAGCACCTTTTTGAGGCATATTGGGGCGTTTCAAAGAGTTTCACATTTGGTGTAAAATCAAAAGGGTATTTAAATAACCAGTCATCAACTACGATACAAATGTTTAACAAAAATTAGCAAACAATTTCTTAATATGTATCAATAAGATGAACATGTAATCACAAAGATTTTTTAAGTCTTGAATCATTATCATATTTCAGTGTATCATGGAATATCAAACATTTTGAAAATATGATAAAACTCTCAATTTCATAATTTAGTGAGAAACAGCACATTACATATGTTTGGCTAAACAAACTAAAAGAATGACACAACCCAAGCCTAGGTCCTAGACGTGACACGGCGAATGGGGAACCCCGAAGGAACCCCAAACAAGCCTCTTAACTTATCATTACACATCATTGGTCGTGGAAGCATATAAAAGACATATAGAGTAAGAATAGGGGCAAAAGCGCTAAGGGGAAAGTTTCCATAACATCTAATCGAGAGACAAAGAATCAAAGGTCATATCATAGATACATAACTTGTCCAACAAACACCTCTAATACTTAAATAAGAGCGGGGGCCAAGGCAAAGCAACAGGGCTTACCCTCATAGTCAAAATAGACAATAAAGAAGAGTGTCTCAATACATAATAATAGAAACATACACTAAGGTCCCCGAAGTAAAGAACTCACTAAGTAGCTTGAGTAGTACCAAACTAGTTACGTGGAGAAGGAGGATGATCAACTTTTGCATCGATTCCTACATAATGATATCATGTAGGAAAGAGTATGTGTTAGTACATTTGAATGTACTAAGTATATAGGATGCAATACGATAAGAGACAGGCATCATAATCAAAATGCATAACAATAGGCAATAGACATAATATAACAATATGGCATGTATGATCAATGCACAAGTAAAACATGCTTAAGTAACTCATGCTAATATAGGATATCATCTGGAAAGAAGAGACCAAGCTAGTTTTCAAAAGTACAAACCCTTTGGTAGGTTGGTGATGATGCCACCCCATCACTTAGGCGATAAGGTACAAACCCCTTATTAGATTGATGAGTACAAACCTCCATCTAGGTTGATGATGATTTCACCCCATCACCCTAGTGGTGAACTACAAACCCCTCGCTAGGTTGATGAGTACGAACCCTCATCTAGGTTACCCGGGCTCTTGTTTCCCTAATTGGGCATGGTCTAATGCAACACATTATATAGAATTCATCATATACATAAGCTCACTTCATTTTCATAATATCATTCATATCATATCTCATGCTTTGGACTTTCAATTCCTCAAGAAACCCTAGCCGGACGTTTTATCAAACACTTGCCAGGTGTGTAATAGGGGTACAAGACCATGAAATTTAGAGATCAAATAATGAAAGAAAATCCATTGTAAAACCATCAATCAACACCTTGCAACAGCCCCAAGCAATATACATCAAACCTTATAATAGATCAAAGATTTTTAGCTCAAAACATAGCAAAACAGTCAATAATTTACATAGCTTTAATATAGTTCATGGACATGTTCATAGTAGTAAACCCATTTGTAAAATCAACTTTGAATCATAAAAATTGAGTAAAAACCATGAGTGGAAGGACCCAATGGTTGAAACCCATGTACCTTAGCTTTGGAGAAGTTCTTGATGAAGATTGAAAATAGATCCTTGAAGCTTGAAGGAAATACTTAGTTCTGGATGAGGCTTTTGAGGCTTGAATTTGGAAGTGAAAAATATGGCTAAGTCTTTGAGTGAGTATTGGGGAATGTTTAGGATGATATGAGGGTAAAATATCGCTAAGCATAGGTAAATACACATTTGGGAACACTTAGGCCCAAGACCCAAAAGTTTTGGAACGCACAGAAAATAACTGAGTAGAAATTTCATAGGTCTACATCTGGTCTGCGATGCAGACTATCGCAGAAGACAAATTTACACTCATCCGTGACAGCTGCGCGCCGCGGCCCTGTCACGGATCGGTTTTGGAAATTAAAATTTTAGAAAATTGAAATTGGTATTTGTTTGCTCTAAAATTAGGGTTATACCCTTCCCCCATAATTTTGACCCTTGAACAAGAATATGGATTCCAAATTCTGATATCGCACATAAATTTTGAGATATATGGAAATTACAATTTCGGGTATTTTCGAAACACATTTTTGGGCATTTTTTGGAGTCGTTTCATTATCTCTCGCTTGGGAACATTTGTCCCCAATTATAAAAGAAATGTACATGACAAGAGTGATCATAAAAATATTATCTCCAACAAGAATGCAACATTACATTTAATACACTATTTTCAAAACCTCAACATAAGTGTAAAGTCACCATAAACTTGCCAACTTAAACATGAATGCATATGAATGACATAGGGGCTGAAATATAAGACTTGAAATCATAGAGGGGACTTAGAATAAGTAATTTAGGCTTGAGTGGAGTGGAAAAGATAAGGATACTACTTTTGCATGTCTGGTTCGGTCTCCCATATAGCACTTTCGGCTTTTTGGTTCCTCCAAAGGACCTTAATGGATACTAACTGCTTGTTCCTCAATCTTTTCACTTGCCTATTCAAAATCTGGACCGGAACATCCTCATAAGTCAAGTTATCTTCAAAAACACCCATAATATCAAGAGACACAATAGCATTAGGATCACCAACATATTTTCTCAACATAGATACATGGAACATCGGATGAACCAAATTCATTTCACTAGGCAACTTCAACTCATAAGCTACCTTTCCAACCCTCTTTATCACCTCATAAGGACCAAAATATCTTGGACTCAACTTCTCCTTTTCACTAAAACAGACCGTACCTTTCATTGGAGAAACTTTCAAATGGACCCAATCACCCACTTTGAATTCAAGGTCTCTCCTTCTAACATCGGCATAGGATCCTTCACAATATTGGGCTGTTTTCAACCTTTCCTTAATCATCCTAACCTTCTCAAGATCCTCCATAACAAGATCCAGTCCCAATAAAGCCACCTCTCTAACCTCAAACCAACCAACCAGTAATCTACAATGTCTCCCATAAAGATCCTAAAAAGGAGTCATACCGATGCTAGAGTGATAGCTATTGTTGTAGTCAAACTCAATCAAAGGGAGATGATCGTCCCAACTACCCTTATGCTTCAAGATACAAGCCCTAATCATATCCTTTAGTGTTTGAATGGTTCTTTCTACTTGGCCATCCATTTGAGGGTTGAAGGTCGTACTAAGTCTAACCTTTGTAGCAAGACACCTTTGAAAAGATGTCCAAAAGTGTGAAGTAAATTGAGCACCGCGATCCGATATTATGGACAAATGGACACCATGTAACCTCACCAACTTATGAATGTACAACCTTGCATACTCTTCCGCCCCATATGTAGTCTTAATCGGTAGAAAGTGAGTCGATTTCGTGATGCTATCAATCACCACCCATATAGAATAAAATCCCATCCTAATCTTGGGCTATCCAACCACAAAATCCATAATTGCCTCCCACTTCTAAGTAGGAGTCTCTATGTCTTAGGTTTGGCCACCCGGCCTTTGATTTTTGGCCTTGAATTATTGACAACTATGGCAACTGAAAACAAATTTGGCAATGTCCCTCTTCATGCCTCCCCAGCAATACATATCTCTCAAGTCCCTATACATTTTGGTGGAACCAGGGTAGATAAAATAAGAAGAATTATGGGCCTCATCAAGGATTTTCTCCCTCAAACCATCAACACAAGGCACATACAACCTACCTTGGTACCTAATGGAACCATCTCCCCCATGGGAGAAAACCTTTACATTGCCCTCTTTCACCAAGGCCTTCAATTCAAGCAAGGAGGAATCAAAATCTTGTTTTACTATCACCTCATCAACCAAGGAAGATTTGGAACCATCAACAACAACAACACCATCACGTACTTCTTCCAATATAACCCCTATCTAGCTAATCGGTGCATCTCCCTAGCTATCTCCTTATCACCACCATCAAAATGAGCTAGGCTACCCATATTCACCGGACTCAAAGCATCCGCCACAACATTTGCCTTACCGGAATTGTAATGCACACTCATGTCATAGTCCTTAAGAAGTTCTAGCAACCTTTTTTGCCTCAAGTTGAGATATTTTTGAGTGAAGATATATTGGAGACTTTTATGATCGGTGAACACATCAACATGCACCCTATACAAACAATGACGCTATATCCTTAATACAAACACCACGGCGGCCAAATTAAAGATCATGAGTAGGGTAATTCTTTTCATGCACTTTGAGTTTCCTAGAAGCAGAGGCTATCACCTTACCATTTTGCAGTTGCATACAACCCAACCCAACTCTAGAAGCATCACAATATACAACAAATTCCTCAATCCCATCTGGTGGTGACAATATAGAAGTGGACAGAAGCTTATCTTTCAATGTTTGAAAGCTCTTTTCACACTCACCGGTCCACACAAACTTATTCTTTTGAGTTAATTTTGTCATGTGAGAAGCAATAGACCCATTCATAAACCTTTGATAGTAACCGCTAAGCCCAAGAAGCGCCTAACATCCGACGGGGTCAATGGTCTAGGTCAATTTCTAATCACATCAGTCTTCTTAGGGTCCACCTTAATAGCATCCTCCGACACCACATGACCCAAGAATGCAACCTCCTTCAACCAAAATTCATACTTTTCATACATGGCATACAATTTCTCCTCCTCAATCTTTGCAACACAACCCTCAAATGACCTATATGCTCCTCCTTACTGTGTGAATAGATCAAAATATCATCAATGAAGATAACAACAAATGAATCAAGATAGGGTTTGAAGACCCTATTCATCAGGTCCATGAAGATGGACGACGCATTGCTCAACTCAAAAGACATCACAACAAACTTATAATGCCCATATCTAGTCCGAAAATCTATCTTGGGAATATCACACTCCCTCACCTTCACTTGATGATACCTGGACCAGAGATCAATCTTAGAGAAATGGATAGCCCCTTGCAATTGGCCAAACAAATCATCAATCCTTGGTAGAGGATACGTATTCTTAATGGCGACATTATTGAATACTGGTAGTCAATACACATCCTAAAGGACCCATCCTTCTTTTTCACAAACAAACTAGAGCACCCCAAGGTGATTGGCTACATCTAATAAATCCCTTCTCCATCAAGTCCCTCAACTGTTCCTTTAACTCCTTCAACTCCGCCGGGGCCATAAGATAAGGGGGAATAGAAATGGGTTGAGTATCGGGAGGAGATCTGTGCCAAAATCTATCTCTCTTTTGGGAGGGACACTGGGAAGGTCATTTGGGAAGACATCAAGAAACTTATTTACAACCGGGACTGACTCTATGGGAAGGTCTTTGGACTCTACATCCCTAACCCTCACAAGATGGTAAAGACACCCCTCAGAGATCAACTTACAGATTTTAATGCAAAAAATGAATATACCCTTGACCACCACATCTTGACTTTCCCACTCAAGGATGGGTTCATTTGGAAATTGAAATTTGACCTTACGGGTTCTATAATCAATAGAAGCATAGTAGGCATGCAACCAATCCATCCCAAGAATGTTATCAAAATCAACCATGTCTAATTCAACAAGATCACAAGGTAAGAATTTATGAAAAATACAAACAGGAAAATTTCTATACACCTTCCTAGCAACAATAGATGTACCAATTAAAGTAGACACTTTATATGCCTCATGCAATAACTCGGGGTCAACATGGAATTTTTTAGCAATAAAAGGGTAAACAAAAGGAAAGAGTAGCACCTGGATCAATCAAAGCATACACATCAAGGTCAAAGACTTTTAACATACCGGTAACAACATCGGGGACCTCACCAACCCATTACCTCCCATCTAGAGCATAAAACTAGTTATGCCTTGGGGAACCACCCTGTGGACCACCTCTACCCAATGGAACCGTATTTGAACCCCGACCCTTGCCAAAATTTCTTGGACAATCCACCCATGTGTGACCAAACTCCCCATAATCAAAGCATGCATTAGAACCCTTCAAACATGGGCCCCTACGACTCTTCCCACTTATAGGACACACATCAATGGGAGCCACACCACCAACACCTTGAGGCCTAGGGAAGTCATTGGCAATCCCCCTATTAATAGCATGAGAAGACCATTGGCCTTGATGGAACCGGCCACCCCTTTGGAACTTACCTTCAAAACAGGTCCTTTTGGCCTCATGACCTCTCCTCTTCCTCAAATTTTCATCATCCATTTACTTGGCATAAGTCATCAATCAATATAATTGCATGTCACTAATTAGCAAGGCAGAACGACATTCTCACTCACCAAGTCGGAGACCCCATGACAAACTTATTCATCCTAGATCTAAGGTCGGTCACCAAGTGAGGAGCATATTTTGAAAGTTGATTGAACTTGTGAGCATACTCCCTCACACTCAGAGTACCTTGCTTCAAGTTCAAAAACTCTACCAACTTGTCTTCCTTAAGCTCAAGAGGGAAGAACCGATTAACGAAAGCAAATTTGAACTCCTCCTAAAGCACCATATAACCATTCCCCTTCTCACCCTTCCATTGATCGTACCATATTTGGGCTACCCCTTTGAGTTGGTAGGCTGCCAACTCTGCCTTTTCATTCGACCCAACACCCATGATATTCAATATTTTATAGAACTCATCAATGAACTCTTGGGGATCTTCATCCACTTTTGATCCATAGAACACCGGAGGATTCATCCTCATGAAGTCCCTCACCCTAGCTCCTAGGATAGTAGCATGAGGGGCTTGGGATCCTTAATTGACATGGTTGGCACAACATGGGCAAGCATAGTGAGAGCATCCCGGAGCTCACCAAACACTAATCTAGCATAGCAAAGAACAATTGCTGGGGGGGGGGGGAGGAATCTTACCACATCTCTATGGCACGACTTAGAATATGAAGAAGGAAAATATTTCCTAAAACATCTCATAGCCTCTTATTCGTATTCATGGCGTGCTTCACAATCATGAATAGGACTCTAATCGATACAGTGTCTAAGCTCCGAGGATCTATTAACCAAGTGCCTTGATACTGAGTTTGTCACGACCCAAGTCTTGGGCTTAGACGTGACATGTAGAATGGGGAACCCGAAGGAACCCCAAACAAGCCTCTTAACTTATCATTACACATCATTGGTCGTGAAAGTATATAAAAGACATAAAGAGTAAGAATAGGGGCAAAGGGGCTAAGGGGAAAGCTTGCATAACATCACAATCGAGAGACAAAGAGTCGAAACTCATATTATAGATACATAACATGTCCAACAAACACCTCTAATACTTAGATAAGAGCGGGGTCCAAGGCAAAGCAACCGGGCTCACCCTTATAGTCAAAATAGACAATAAAGCAGAATGTCTTAATACATAATAAGAGAAACACACACTAAGGTCCCCAAAGTAGAGGACTCACCAACTAGCATGAGTAATACCGAACTAGCCACGTGGAGGAGAAGGATGATCAACTTGAGCACCAGTTCCTGCATGGTGATATCAAGTAAGCTAGAGTATGCGTTAGTATGTTTGAATGTACTAAGTATGTAGGATGCAATGTGACAATAGGCAGGCATCATAATCAAAATGCATAACAATAGGTAATAGGCATAATATAACAATATGGAATGTATGAGTAGTGCATAAGTAAAACATGCTTAAGTAACTCATGCTAATATAGGATATCACATGTGAAGAAGAGACCAAGCTAGCTTTCCAATGTACAACCCCCTTGGTAGGTTGGTGATGATGCCACCCCATCACTTAGGTGGTAAGGTACAAACTTCTCACTAGGTTTATGAGTACAAACCCCCATCTAGGTTGATTATAATGCCACCCCATCACCCTGGTGGTGAAGTACAAACCCCTCACTAGGTTGAGGAGCACGAATCCCCATCTAGGTTACCCAGGCTCTTGTTTCCCCCAGATTGGACATGGTCTAATGGAACAATTTATATAGAATTCATCATATATATAAGATCATTTCATGATCATACATCATTCATATCATATCTCATGCTTTGGACTTTTAATTCCTCAAGAAACCCTAGCCGGAAATTTTATCAAACACTTGGCGGGTGTGTAACAGGGGTACAAGACCATACAATTTGGAGATGAAGATTGAAAATGGAGGCTTGAATCTTGAAGAAAATCCTTTGTTTCGGATGAGGGTTTTGGGGCTTGAATTTAGGGGTGAAAAATATGGCTAAGTCTTTCAGTAAGTATTTGAGAATGTTTAGGATAATATGAGCATGAACTATGGCTAAGTATAGGTAAATACACGTTCAGAAACACTTAGGCCCAAGACCTACAAGTCTTAGACCGCATAGAAAATAACTAGGCAGAAATTACACAGGTCTGTGTCTATTTCGCGATGCATACCTATCGCAGAGGACAAATTTACACTGGTCTGTGACAGCTGCGAGTTGTAGCCCTGTCGCGATTTTGTTCTGGTAATAGAAATTTTGAAAAATTAAAATTATTATTCGTTTACTCTAAAATTGGGGTTAGACCCTTCCCTCCCCTCTCCCCCTAATTTTGACCCCCTGACCAAGAAAATGGAGTTGAATTTTTAATATCATGCATGAATTTTGAGATATATGAAATTATAATTCTGGGTACTCACGAGGCACATTTTCAGGCACTTTTTGGGGTTGATTCAAAGAAGTTACATGTTATTTGTAATAAAGTGCTCCTTAATTAAATCTTAGATAATGTATAGAAACACTTAAAGATTCGTTAGGCCAAATCTCTGATATACTTTAATTAGTCTCTCTCCCTATGGTTCACAAAGGGAGTCTACTAATATAGCCGAAACTTTCCAATCAGAGAGATCCACTCTATATGCTTTTATTTAAAAAGTTGAATAAAGTTATCAGCTGAAATTTTTGGGGACATGTTAAAAGACTTGAACTCTTTTAGTTTTTATCCCTTTCCCTTCGATAACCCTTTCATTCCTTAGAAAATTTTGTCTCATCCTTGAGACACCAATTTTTATGATCTCTCTTCCTCGAACACATGTTCTTCGACGATGTGCACTTCTACTTTTTTCCTTGACTCGACATCTAGAACTCTCACTTGGAGTAATTCAAGTTTGTTCCTATTAAGCCATCTTTGAAATAGGAACTAAGAGTTAGAAATATGATTAACACCATTTAATGTGACAACATATGTCATAAATTTTTTGTAGAAGGCAAAAAGATTATAAAAGGGCAAAGGGCTTAAAGGTATGAATACAATTTTAATAGAATAAGATTACTACTAAAAATATTCAAACAACCACAACCTATTCTTTTTAAATTCATAACACTTTTGTAATACACTATATAATTAGCCTGCGCTTCACGCGGTCATAAATAATCTAATTAAGTTTATAAATAAAAATATTAAAATTAATAAAATACTATAAAGTTTTTATGTTCTTTCTATATAGAAAATTTAGCAACATTAATTTACCTCAAGTAATATTAGCAAAGTCCTAGTTATCTTGAATAATATATTGGATTATAATATTATCTCTTGATATAATTAGCTTGTCAATAGTGCTTGAACTCCCTAATTTGAATATTAAATTACTATAATACCCCTAACTTAAAAATTAATTTAATATACTTTTTATATTTTACATAAAAATTTATTTAATTATATTATATTGTTAAAAGCAGATATTTTTTTACATTGAAGGATTGTGACTTTTTCGAAAAGTTGTAAATTTTTCAAGAAGTTGTGACTTTTTCTAAAAGTTATGATTTTTTTTTTGAAGAGTTGTGCCTGCTTCAAAGGATTATTACTTTTTCAAATGACTGTGACTTTTTTGAAGGATAATGACATTTTCTAAGGGTTATGACCATTTTGAAGGATTACGGCTTTTCTAAAGAGATTACTATAATACCCCAACTTAAAAATAAATTTAATATATTTTGAAAGAGGATAATTTTCCATATTGAAGTATTGCGACTTTTCAAAGGTTGTAACTTGTTTAAAGAGTTGTAACTTGTTCAAAGAGTCATGAATTGTGACTTTCTGAAAAGATTTTGACTTTTTTAAGGATTCGTTGCTTTTTAGGAAAGATTGTAAATTTTACAAAGAGTTATGACATTTTTGAAGGGTTATACATTTCCAGAGAGTTATGATATATTTATAGGGTTGTGACTTTTTTGAAGGGCTTTTCAAAAGGTTGTGACTTTGTCAAGGAGTTGTGACTTTTTTGAGAAGTTGTGACTTTTTGAAGGATTGTGACTTTTTTGAAGGTTGTGACTTTTTTGAAGAGTTGTGACTTTTGCGAAAGGTTGTTACTTTTTCGAATGACTATGACTTTTTAGAATAATTGGGATAGGCTAAAGTACTGTTTAATCAGAAACCAAGCCTTTTGAGTTTTGTTAACGTCTACTGGGTTACTTAATTAATTTATAAAATATTAAATTATTTAAGAAAAATAAATAAGAATTATTTACGAAAGATTCAAGTCAAAAAGTTGAACCAATAGAGCCCAAAATCACAAAAAGCAGTAGCAATTTTTCAGGTAAAAATTAGTCAAAACTGTCGATATTCAAAAATTCTTATCTTACTCATTTTTCATCCGTTTACCTTTTATAATATGTTTTTGGAATGCCAAAAGCAAATAGAGCATGAAAATATATATTTCAGGCTATAATTTAGACAAGCAAATTTTAAAATGCAATAAACAGAAACTGATTTGCACCTAAACATAGTAAAAAATTCATCAATCGTTAAAATTTCACATCTCACTCTATTTCTCTATTAGAATATGTTTTTGGGAATCCCAAACTAATTAAACTACGAACATTAAAGATTTAGACCCCAAATATTAACAAACTATGGTCAGAACGAACGAACCTAAACAGAATCTACTTTTTCTTTAAAAAAAAACCTTGCCAAAACAACATCAACCAATAAAAATACTTTATCTCCAAAACATAATTCGATGATTTCAAGGCAATTAATATGGAACAATAAAATCATTTATCCATGCTTTGATACGATTTGTCAAAAAAAATAACAAAGTAAGAACAATGGTTGTGTACCTTTTCGATTTTCAATGGTTGTTATTGTTGCCACCTAGTGAATCTTTTTCCTAGATCTTCTTCCGATTTAACTAGAAAATCCAAATTAATTTCCACAAACTAAATGCCTTTTGTTTAAATTGATGAATTTAGGAAAGTAGGATAAAAAAATCTTGCTCAGATTTCTTTGTTTTTATTATGTATTTTTTCTTTTTTTCTTTTCACGTAACTTCCAAAAGAAAACATTGTGCTCTCACTCCTTTCAGAAAATCGCATGCCCCTCTTAAAATAAGAGAGTGGTTGGGCAGTTAAAGAACTGTTTCCTCTCTCTTTTTTTATTAATGAAGGAAATTAGATTGGGTCACCCATGTGGATCAACCCATATCAATATTAATATTTAAATAATAATATATTTATCATGTCTATTTATTTATTAATAAAAGAAAGAGACAGAACTATTTGAAAAATTTTATCCCTTTAGGTTTATAAGAGGTTCCTCTTTCAGGGAACCAACGTATCTTTTAATAAAAAAAAAAAGAAAAGAGAATGTTTCTTCCTTCTTCTTCTCCAATTTCAATAAAGTTCAAGTGAAGATTCTTGTGTAGATTGCTTTTCCAAAAAAATGAACAATTGTAACAAGGTATGATTATATATTGTGGCTATTTCGGTGTAATTCGTGTTTATATAGATGTAACTGACTAGTGAAATAAATTTAATGATCCTGCAAACTAAGTATTTGATTAGATTCAATGTTGATATCCAAGCAAGGTTGTTTGTTTTTCCTAGTCTTAATTTACTTTCGTGATAATACGGATTGTATAAATTTTGTATTCTATTTTTTTGGTGTGTTAAAACCAAATACTATTTCACTCATATGATAGAAAGAAAAATCAAAATTTATGGTTTTCTTAAGTGACGTTATTTGTAGAGAAAAGTTTTTTTCTTCCTCTGCACTAAATGGGCAAATTGGACAGTGAAAGTTTTTTGGTATTCCTTTATAATGATCTACCTTAATTGAGAATTGAAATATGTTTTTTCTTTCTGCCATAGCTATCATGCCACATTGGAATATCTTTCTCCTTTCCATCATTCTTAATGAATGTGATAAGAAAGTTCAATTCTAAATTGGTATTATGTTGGGGTGGTGTGCAGCAATATTATATTTTTTGAAGTAATATTCATATGTTTTTTCCCATGAATAAAAGAAAAAAGATTTCTTTTCAATTGGTCTCTGAAAAGTGCAGAGATGTTTTAGTTTTATGATATATTCTCGTTGCTACAATTTTCAATTAATTAATAATTTTTTTAAAAGGTGGAATCATGGCTGCCTCCATAGAAAATGTGCAATTATTTTTTAAAATAGTTGTTTAGTCATGGCATACAGATATGGGCTAGCGGCACATAAATTTTCTTTGCTTAAGAGTTCCTTTTCTTATTGAATTTTATTTTTGAGTAATGAAGTTATATGTTGCGTATTAAAATAATTAAGCAATGAGAAGACAAAATCTTTATTTTGAATATCATGTCATTTATTTCTACATGACAAATGAAGGCAATATGCAACTTTACTACTTCTAATCTTGTAGGAATTTGTTTCTATCCAAAGAAGTGACCAATAGGCTATAGATGAAAGTGTTGTGACTATTCATATGTTGGTTTCTAATATATTCTTTTTCTTTTATTGGAGTTAAGAAAAAAAAAGAAATTTTTTGTTAAGTTTTTTTTTTTTGGCAAATTTCTTTTAGGCATCAAATTATCATAGGCTTAGATAGTATATCAATTTTCTTTGGTTAACCCATATAAATTCTCTTACACAAATTGTTGTATATTTTTTTCATATGTGGTTAGTTCTAATTATTTTCTGTGTTACAGAAAGTCATGCTATTGATAATGGCGTCGAAGACTTTTCACAAAGCGACAAAAGGAAAGGGTAAAAACTATGATTGGCAATTTGGTTAAACTCTCGCCAAAATCCAACTTGAAGATGATGATCTTACAATATTTATGAAACACATAATGAGAATTAACATGTTAATTTATGAAGTTGTGTGGGCTGAGGGTTTATTGACCGCAGAAGAGAAATATATGGCTTTACAATCTGCATTGTCAGAGAATTTTCAAAGAAATTACTTGACAAATATTAAGATAAGTTGCATCTCAAAAGATCGAGTTTTTACAAGTCATTGGTCCAACATTTTATGGATAAATATGTTGACTTGAAAGTTAAAAAGATTGTGTCTCATTCTCATTGGCTACCTATAAGATATAAATTATCTTTGGACTTGCATATTGATTTTATTTTATTTATTCTTGTTCACAAAAAGATATTACAGTGCTCATATGTATTGTATTTGTACACTGATTGTTTAAATGTGACATGATTTATGTTAATTATTATAGAGTGTTTCTACATATGTTGTAGAACTTATGAACATTTACTATTGAATTTACGTGATTTAGGATCAGTGATTCTCGAATGATTGATTGTGTTAGATTTATGACATATTAGAATTCAGATGATGATTGGGAACTTAGTGAACTTTCAAATTTGAATGTAATGTGAAATGAATATTGACATAGTTAATTATTTTAAGAATTATTATGCATATGAATTTAGACTAAAACAATGTACATAGTTGTCGCATTTTATTTTATGCTTGTTTAAATCATTATGTCAACTGTTGCAAAGAATATTATTGCCAAGCTTAACAAAAGTGATAATCTTAATGGTTATAACTGTAAAACCAAGTATGTTCTACAAGAGCAAGAAACTCTTAAAGCTCTAAATGTGTTTGTGACACTTTTCGAAAATGGTTATATCCTTCAATATATGAAAGTCTCAAAGAAGCCTAAGATTAGTCAACAAGGAGAGAAAAATCTTTTTACTCTAGAGACAAATGTTTCTATGGTTAAGCTTAAGTGCTATAACTATAAGAACAAGGGACACTTTTCTTATGATTAACCTCAGCCTAAAAAGGTGAAACGCCCCTCATGTGCTTCATAATGCCCCATAATCGTAATTTCCTTATATCTCAAAATTCATGTGTGATTATGAAAATTCGACTTCATATTCTCGATCAGGGTGCAAAATTGAGTGGGAAATGGATATATTCCAAATTTCAGTAGACCCGTAATGAAAAATATTTTTTGTTAATTTGTAATTTTCAGTGGTTGTCCGCGTCCAAGGTGCGACGGGCCTAGGGCATGCCACTGTATAGTTCCAAGTCCATGTGCAGTATGCCATGCGCTAGGGGCATGGACCAGTGTATTATTTTCTTTGCATTCTTATTTTATCCAAGGGCATTGAGGTCATAGACCCATGTTCACTTAAACATGAAATATCTTATACTTGGCCATTTTTCAACTTTAATCTCACAAAAACCCTCTCTAAAACCTCGTTAAGACTTTATCAATTCTCTCATTCAAATCTAAGAAATTTAAGCTTAACTTTGGGACTCAAGGATTCATTTCAAGCTCTAAAACCGATTCAAATTCATTTCAAGGAATTTAAGGATTAATGCATGTGGGCTTCATCCATAAGTCCTTTCACTCATGGAGCCCAACCTTCTCTTTTCATGAAAATTGTATGATTTCAAGTTGTATTACCTATGAGTATCTTTTATTATGAAATATGAGCATAAATCATGTTGTGGTTTTACCAAGTATTGATTGATTATAAATGAATGTCTATTTAAAGTTTACTCCATGTATTGATTATATCCATCGAGACTATGCAGGTTTTGAGCTATGAAACTATGAATTATTATGAGCTTTTGTAATGGATTTCAAGGTAACCTACATGAGGGTTTTACAACATGTTGGTGCGTTGATTTTCATGAAGTTTACTCATCTTATTTCACTCACTCTTGAATTGCATGATTTTGAACAAGTATCACGAACCCACCATGTGTTTGATAAAATGACATAACAAGAATTCTCAAGTTATTGATAATCTATTAAATAATTTACAAGTCAAGTGACTTCATGATGATTATGGGCTTCAAGCATATATTGCATTCATGAAAAATATCTATGATTTTACAAGTATCAAGTTAATCCCTATTTCAAGATTTTTACCTCTTGTGAGTCATTCATGTTAAAGCAAGGGTTCATGTATGATTATGATCTATTCTCATATTCAAGTTAGGCTCACCAGTAGAGGTCAAGTATGTTTATGATCTACTCAAGTCACGTTCTTACAAGCTATCTAAATTATGATTAAAGTATGATTATTTCAAGTATTCGTGGGATTTGACTTAGCACCGATAGAGGCTTAAGATGGGGGCTCAACTTAAGGAGTCCTTATATAAAGTCTTTTGTCTCTAAATATGTGTCACCTTAGGATTATGATTATGACCCTTGCTATACTAGTGGATCCATCTAGTTTAAGTTATCATGTTTAATTTTTCTTGGCAAGTAGACCACACTTCGCCAGGAGGTATTATGTCCGGTCACCTGAAATGAGGGGATGTTAGGACTCGGAGTCCAAATTGTAGCTGCTTGGTCTATGTCGGTTGAGGTCACTTGTCACACATGTATGATATATATTGTGCAAGATGAATGATTTACAAGTATGTTTTATTGTGAGCATTGATTATGCATGCCATATTCAGATTATATATCCATTATTTATGATTATACATTTTGACTATATTAACTTATGTCTTATTGCATTGCATCCTGCATACTTAGTACATTCAAATGTACCAACGTATCCTCTATTCCTACATGATATTACCATGTAGGGATCGGAGGTCCTTTTGGTCATCCTCCACGTGGCTAGTTTGGTACTTTAGAGATAAGCATTGTGAATCCTCAAATCCTGACACTATCTACAGTACTCTTGCTATTTTGAGACTTCATTATGTAGAACACTTGTTATTATGAGGGTGAGATCAAAAAGTATCTTGGGCCCCGCTCCATTCTAAGTTAGTGGTGTTGTTGGATATTATGATGTGCTTATGCTATGAGCTTGAATCTTTTATGCATTTATGAATATCAAGACTTTCCTTAGTCTCGCTTCCCTTTTTATTATATCTTGTGATGCTTACTTTGCTTACGCAACTAAGGATGTGTGATTGATATGCTAAGAGGCTTGTTTGGGGTCCTTTTGGGTTTCCAATTCGCCGTTTCACGTCTAGGACCTAGGTTTGGATCGTGACAAAAGGTATATCACCTTATGAATAATTTACATAGTGATGTAAATGTTTCTTTTGTTGCTTTTCTAATCGAATCACTTCCTATATGAATTGTAGATTCAGGAGCCACTTAAGATATAGTGATAGAAAGAGATTAATTTGTAGATTATCAATGAATCCCACGAGGATCTATATGGGTGTTTGTAGGAAACAACTCCAAAGAGGAGGTTAAAGGGATTAGTACCTGCAAACTTGAAATGCGAGGTGGCCAAATTTTTCTCCCACATGATTTATTATTTGCCCCATCCATTCGCCATAATCTAGTCTCTGTCCGAATGTTGGTTAATGTGGATTTTAGTTTTTTCTTTCGTGAACATAGTTTGGATATGTATTTGGGTAAGATAAAATATGGAACTAGTTATTTTGATGATCGATTTTTTCTATTGAATGCTTGTCAAAGTCCAAATAATGACAATATTAGTTTTTCCTTATTTAAGTCTTCTAATTATGAGAATGATGTAAATACATGATATGCGAGACTTGTCCATATTAGTCAGCAAAAAATGAATCACTTAGCCAAAGATGGTTTGCTTGGCACAATAGATAAAATAGAATTATCTACTTGTGATCTTGCCTAGCCGAAAAAACTGTAAGAAAACCATTTGGGAAAAGCACAAGAGCTGATACTCCATTGCAATTAATTTATTCTGACACTTGTGGTCCAATGAATGTAAGGATAAGACATGGTGCTATTTATTTCATTACTTTTATTGATAATTTTACTTGATTTGGTTATGTATATTTGATTTCTCACAAATCTAAGGCTTTGATTTGCTTCACTAAGTTTATAAACTTAGTTGAAAATCAATTATATAGAAAAATAAAAACTCTAAGAACCGATCGAGGAAGGGAGTATTTATCTGATGAGTTCAAACGTTATGTGATGAAAAAGAAATTCAAAGACAATTAACGACTTCTTATACTCTACAACAAAATAGTGTTCCGGAATGACGAAATAGAACCTTGTTAGAAATAATTAGGTCGATGATGGCACAAAAAAATTGTCAATCACCTATTGGGGTGATGCTTTGCTCACTACTGCATTTGTACTTAATCATGTCCCTTCAAAATTAGTTACAAATACGCCACATGAATTATGGAGTAAATAAAAGCCCGATTTAAGCATTTTAAAGCCTTGGGTTTGTGCTGCTTTCATTCATAATCTTTCTTCCTAATATGAAAAATTAGGTCTAAGGGGAAGAAGATGTATTTTCATACGATACTCTATTCTAAAGGTTATGTGTTCATAGGTCAACAATGTAGTGGCACTGTAATTGAAACTGAGTCGCGTGATGTCACATTCTTAGAGAATGATTTTCTTAAGCAGGGAGAGATAGGTCATGACTTATCTATTTATGAAACTGTGGACTAGACTATTTCTGCTGCCGAAGATCAAATAAATTTGAGCAGGAGTCATTTTAATGATAGCGAATTAGTTCTTATTTTCACAAATGCACCACATGTATCAAATCCTAATAATTTTTTTGGTCCAAGTGGGAGTAACTTACCAATTGATAAATTAATTTGTCAATCTCAAACTCGACAAACAAGTCATCCACAAATTCCTCCTCGTTAATTTGAAATCCAAGGGAACCATTTATAATTAATCCAGATGATGAAGATCCAAGAAATATAAATGAGGCTCTTACATGTCCTGCTAAAGAAAATGGTTGAAATATATGGAGGAGAAGATGGAGTCAATGATATCTAACCAAGTATGGAAATTGGTTGATCTAACTATGGGCCAAAAAGATTTTTGGAATTAAATGGGTTCTAAAATTAAAGCGTAAGGAAGATGGTAGCATTGACAGATTCAAAGCTCATCTAGTAGCTAAGGGGTACACACAACAGGAAGGAATTCATTTAAGAAACTACTTTACCTATTGTGCTCTTTACTTCAATAAGATTAATTTTATCTATAGTGGCTGCATTGGATCTTGAATTAGATCAAATTGATGTGAAAAATACATTTCTTAATGGAGAACTAGAAGAGGAAATCTACATGGAACAACCTATAGGTTTCTTGAAAAAAGCCAAAGAAAATAAAGTATGTCTACTTCAAAGGTCGATTTACGGCCTTAAACAATCTTTTAGACAATAAAACTTATGTTTTCATGATGCAATTATATCATATGAATTCATCATGATTCTTGAATACCATTGCGTATATATCAAAATATTCAAAGATAATTTTGCGATCTTATCATTTTACGTAGACGACATACTAATAGCTACAAATGACATTGATATCATAAAAGAAATAAAAGAGTGGCTATCATCTACTTTTGAGATGAAAGATATGAATGAAGCAGCGTATATTCTTGGAGTTAAGGTTTCAAAAGATTGTTCAAAGAGATTATTATCTCATTCACAAGAAACTTACATTAAGAAAGTTCTTGAACTTTTTAATATACAAGATTATATATCCATAAATACTCCATTTTCTAAAAGTGAAGCTTTGAACCGAATGATATATCCTAAGACTTCATATGAAAAGGAACAAATGAGAAAAGTTCCTTATGCAAATTCAATTGGAAGCCTTATGTATGCTATGATGTATACTAGGCCAGATATTTGTTATGTTATTGGGTTAAATAGCAGATATAAATACGATCTAGGACTGCAACATTGAAAATCAGTTAAAAGGATATTGAGATATCTTAAGGCACAATCAACTATTCCTTATATTATCAAGGAAAGGATGTGTAACTCAAAGGCTACACAGTTACTGACTGGAGAGGAGATTTAGATGAGAGAAAATTAACCTTTGGATATGCATCCTAGCTTAATAATGATGCTATATCATGGAGTACAAAGAAACAATCATGCATAGCCTTGTCCACTATGGGAGCTGAATTTGTTGTGCTTTCATCTGCTGTGCAAGAAGCTATTTGGCTTAAGTGTTTTCTAGTTTGCTTAGGTATATATAACAATGTTATTGAGCATATCCAAATTACTATGGAAAGACGAAATATATTGACACAAAGTATAATTTTGTAAGAGACATGGTAGCACAAAAGGAAGTGAACATAAAATATATATCTACACATCAAATGATAGCAAATCCCTTAAAGAAACTCATATCATATGATTCTTATGAAAAACATGTGAAGTCATTGGATTTACATAGATGCTAATATATTTTTATTTTATTTTTCCAGATATGTTTATGTAAATTCATATTATTGAAGTTAATATTAATTTAATGCCTATATTTTCATTCTTATTAGTTCATACTCATATATTATTTTTATGTAGTGTACATAAAATTCTAAGGATAGAAAGTATATCGAACTGACAAAAAGATTGGCCTATTCACGCTATATTGTCTAAGTGACAAGTAGAAAAGAAACAATTATAAACTAATTATTGTCAGAAGTGATGATAATAGAGAGTTGAAAGTTTATAATCAAAATGTTGTATGTTAGTATGTATTTAATCATGTGTGATTCAAGTGAGTTAGTTTGTTTTTAATGTTAGATAAGAGTTCTGAAGAATAAATAAATGAGTAGATTTGTGAATTCAAAGTTAGACTGGAGTTGTCTTTCTTATTATCTGCATAGTATTTTTATTAATAAAGGACATACACTCCATGGGAAAGGAGTCAGTGCTGTAATATATATTTCAGACCATGTATGCATAAAGTGACCCATAAGGGCTATACAAGTTTAGTCTCTACTTGCTATTATGTGAAGCCCTGAAAATTATAAGTAATTTTCATCTTGTACCCTCATGACTTAAATTACTCTCTTGAGATTTTAATTTAGTGTTTGTTATCTTAGTTTGTTACCAAGAGATCACATTTGATTCGTCTAGCTGAACATTTCTAAAAAAACATATCACATTGAGATTGAGAGATGCATGAGATGAGGAAGATCATTGAATATTATCACATCAATTGTGTTCATTGACGTCCTTTATGTTTTTTTAGGAGAGTAGAACATATTGATGAACTCAAAATTAAGAAAAGAGATAATGAGAGATATGAATGTGATAAATGATTTAGGATACTGCATACTATTATCTACTCTAAGTTTTATTGATTGAGATATTGTATATTCCTAACAGATATATAGCAACGAAGCTCTTGAAGTATGCACTAGTCACATGGTCAGTCGTAAGTATGAATGTTACCGAATAGGAATGAGTGTTGACCAACTATATGTGAGTGTGAGATGAAGGAAATTGGATTGACTCACCCATGTGGGTCAATCCATATCAGTATTAATATTTAGATAATATATATTAGTTATTTTTATTTATTTATTAATAAAAGAAAGAGACACAACTATTTGAAAATTTGTGTGCCTTTAGGTTTAAAAAAGGTTCCTCTTTCCGGGAACCGACGTATGTTTTAATTAAAAAAAGAAAAGAGAATATTTATTCCTTCCTTTTTTCCAATACCAATAAAGTTCAAATGAAGATTTTTGTGTAGATTTTTTCTCCGAAAAATGAACAACTATAACAAGGTACAATTATAGACTGTGGCTATTTTGATATATTTCGTGTTTGTATACATGTGATTGCACTAATTGACTAGTGAAACAAATTCATTTGTAACACCCTATACCTTACAATAATAGTACTATAAAAATGAAACATGACATGGTTTGGTCAAATTAGCAATAATTTTTAAAAGTGCTTGAATCTCGTGTTAATGGGCTATATGTGCGTCTAACGCTTAAGAAGGATGAGTGTATACATGTTTTGTGTCGAATTGAGGAGATTATGGCGTTAAAATGATGTGAGAGAATTGAGGTGCTTGTAGGACTTAGGAAGCAAGTAGGTGAGTCACCTACTTGTTTAGCTTAAATTTGTTAGTTAAACGGAGACGAGGCTCGACGTCGAATTTGTTCGAGTTCGATTATGAATAAAGTCCGTGTTAAGGATGTAATTTTAGCCCATGTTTTAGTATCATAAATAGATTATATGATCAGACCAAGGAGGATATTAAAAGGTTCCTAAGACACTACAAGTTCTTGGATACTTTGGGTCCAACCCAAGTGAAGAAGGAAGCTGAAAATAGACAGCTCAAGTCCAACCAATTTGGAGCTCCAAAAAGCCCAAATGAAAGGAGAAAGGAGCTGCATCACCTACTTAGAGAAGTAAGGCTGAGAATGCCTCATTAGTTCAGCCAAATCACACCATAAAAAGGGGTCAAAGCAGCTCCCAAAAGTCATTTCTCAACTTGACCACACAAAAATCACATTTGCTCTCTAAATTTCCTCTCAACTTTGTGAAGCCGCCAAACGACTCTTTTAGGGTTCTTAAGGATCCTCTAAACCTTGAATATAAAGGTAAGTAATTATAGTTGTGTATTTAGTATAGTTTCATCATGAAAAACAAGAAATGGATACTAGTTATGCTTGCTGAAATTGTTGGACAGCATGTGGGTAGAAAGTTATTACACACTTACCTTTGTTTTGGTGATTTTCCTATGGTTTGCGAGTTTTAATATGAAGAGAACTTAGATTTCTTAATATGGTTTGAGTTATAAACATCACCCTAAGGTTGCTTCCCTGATTTTGGTTTCATTTAACAAGCACATTTTACCGTGTTATCTTAAGCGTCATGTTGATTGCAACTTGCGGGCTGTTGTATGTAAGGCTATTAGCTTACGTCCTTCATAACTTCTTAAGTGATATTATGATACTGTTTTAGGTCTATTTATGTGTGTAAATATTGCTGGAACAGTTTGGTTAGAGTTAGAATAGGTTTAGAGTTCTCAACGTCGAAATATAGTGAAGGAAGGTAACGTTACGTTGTCCATTTTTAGATTGTGTGGAATTATTATGTGTCGTGCTTGTGGGATTTTGTAGGACTCTTATGGCATTAAAACAGGTTGGTCATGAGGTAGACATGCGAATGTTTGTTGGGAAATACGATTAGAGACATAGAGATTGGAAGAATACGCTCGGGTTTATAAATACCCGCTTGCTGTCCGTGTGTTATTTTGTTGTGTGATTGGGCTGTCAAGGTATATATATTGGCTATTAATGCTAGTTTTATCACCTACTATATTATATATAAGTATTTGGAGGAAGGAAAGGTTATCTCGAGGTGGTAACAAGGTCATACAATGAGGTATGTAAGGTTTCTTGATTTCGTATCACTTGGCATGAAACATAGATCTCTTTTTGGTACATAAAGGCACTCACCAACTCCGACATAACTATTAATCATGTATCCATTCTTTGACATGTTTACATGCTTCCATATATAGTCACTTTCAAATCTACATGCATGCTTGTATACCAAGTTACATAGGTTCTTATTACTAGATAAAGTTCACGAGTTGTTTCAATTCATACTCATTTTATTATTTATGTAACGTACTCCTTTTTATTGTCATATTGTCTTGTATGATTACCTACATATCACATGCTATATATACAGTCCTACAACTCTAATTTTGTGACCACCAAAAGAACCATCTCAAAGGTAATTGAAAGGTAAAGCACATTGTTTATTGATAGGTGGTAGCCCCAGGGATGGAAGAATCACTAGCTAGGAATGATCCTATCACAGGTGGTATCCCAAGGGGGTTAAGGAAGAACCTAGCCAGGGACAATCTTGATATCCCAAGGGGTGGAATAATCACCTAGCCAGGGAAAAATCTTATTACGGGTGGTATCTCGAGGGCTTAAGGAATGACCTAACCAGGGACGATATCGATACAGTTTACCACTGATCAGTTGGTCATTTGTCTTACAGTTGTGTGCATATTATACAGTAAAGGTAAAGTAATATAAAGAAAAAAAAGTAAATGATTCCACAGTATAACCAAAGGTGGTCCCAAATCTTATACCGGTGCATGGTTTCATTTGAGTTGTTACTTCATATATAGTATATTCTACCTTACATACTCAGTATATTATCTCGTACTAAGATTCCTTATGGGGAACCTGCATTTCATGCTGGAGGTATAGGTGCTAGTAGATCTTTCAGTAGGAGTATAGGATATCCAACCATTGTTTCCAAGCTCAAGGTTGCTTCGGGGCTTTGTGCACGTCTAGAGCTTATATGCTGACATTGTACAGATAGTTGAGGCAGGGCCTGTCTCAACCCTTGTCAGATAATTTCTCTTATCTAGAGGCTTTGTAGACTATGTAAAGTAAAGTGTGGTCATATCTCGTACTTTAAATACCGCTGCCCCAACGGCCTTGTCATATGCATTTCCTTTTGGCTTACTATCACTGTTTATCTTCTTAAAGGCATGCCAAATGCAGAAATCCCTTACAGTATGTATAGGAAGCGCATAGATATAGGTTGGTTCTCCCGGGCCTTATCGAAAACGGGTGCCAGTCCGCCCTAAGGTGACTTGGGCGTGACAGAAGTGGTATCAAAGCGGGTCGTCCTAGGGAGTCTACAAAGCTATGTCTATGTAGAATCTTGTCTATCGATGTGTTGTGCACCACATTTATAAGCAGGAGGCTATGTGGCATTTAGGAGTTGTTACTTTCTTTCCATTCTTTAGATCGTGCTATAAAGTCAAGTGTAATAGGTGCATTATATCTTATTCCTAAATTGTTTTGTACAGAAAATATGTCAGAAACAAGGCAGAATAAAGGTAAAGGGAAAGGAGTGGAAGTGGTGGTTAGTATACCCATCCAGGCGAGACAACAAGATGAGGTTCAAGAGGAGTCTTTGTCATAGACATCTCCAACTCCTCCAGTTCCTGATGAACCCAAGAGTAGTGAAATTCCTCCAGAACCACCTATTGATGCTACCGTGCAGGATCTGAGAAATACAGTCCAATTATTGACTCGTATAATTGCTGGTTAAGGTCAAAGGCAGGAAGGTCCCATTATGGGTACAGGTGTTACAAATAGGGCAGCTGGATCAAGGATACATGATTTTCTTAATCCTCCAACCTTTACTAGGTCAGATCCTAATGAAGACTCCCAAGACTTTATTGATCAGATTCAGCGTAATTTAGATGTTATGTATGTGAGTGGTACAGAAGCTGTCGAGTTAGCGACATACAGGCTGAAGGGTGTGTCTATATTGTGGTATGAAGCTTGGAAGTAATCTAAGGGTATATATGCACCTCCAACTACTTGGAAAGAATTCAAAGAGGCATTTCTTGACCATTATTTTCCAGTAGATATCCGAGAGGCCCGTGCAGATCAGTTCCTAAATTTCTACTAGGGGAATATGATTGTGAGGGAGTATAGCCTCCAATTTAATTCCCCGGCAAGGTATGCTCGTAATGTAGTTTCTATAATGGCAGATAGAGGTCATAGATATGTAGATAGGCTGGATATGTATCTTGTTAGAGACTGCACCATTGCTTCCTTGAATGAAGTTATGGACATAGCAAGAATGCAGGCTTTTGCATAGAAATTAGGGGATCAGAGACAGAGGAGGAGGAGACAAGAGTTGGAAAGGGGGCAGGCCAAAAGAGCAAGATCTACTGGGCAGCTTACACCATCCTAAGGCGAGCTAAGGCCTCAATTTTCTAATAGACCACCTAGGCCATCATCCTCCTACACTGCAGCCAATGCTCTACCACAACTTCAAGGGTCTAGAAGTAATCAGTTTGGTCAATGAGCTGAAGGGAAAGGTGCCTGGACAATGGGTTATTCGAAAGGCCAACCAATCACTCCCAGGAAGCCTTGTAAATAGTGTGGAAGGATTCATCTGGGTATATGTCGTGTTGGGACAGATGTTTACTATTGGTGTGGTATATCAGGGCACATAATGAGGGATTGCCCGAGGAGACGTATGGGTGGTATGGCACGACCTACTGGGTCAGCTGTTGCATTATCATCATCAGTTCCTCCAGCAGGTAGGGGTCAGCAAGCACCTATGGGTCGTGGT
>JAABOM020052536.1:0-15593 GCA_011800125.2 Solanum clarkiae | reverse complement strand
ATTTGTAAAACTTGCGTCACAATGATTGTAAAAAATAAAGTACAAAAAATAACATAGCTAATTAGTAAGGCGTAATGAAGTATAGTTTACAAATTTATATTTGGTTAGCCAGATGCATTCAGTCCAACTATTCATTTAGAATATCATGAAATAATGATTGATTATATTATTATTATTGTACATCCAATAATAAATTGAAAACATAAAATATAAAATTTTACGGATAAATACTGACAAATAGAGTATGGATATTATTTCATGATTATATTATGGCATATATAATATGAATAGTTTTTCAACGTAAAAAATAATTTCAAGACTAGGCAAATGTGTGCAAAGCAAATGTGGTGAATCTAGTATATTAGAAAGAGAAAATATTATGATATCACGAAAGCAAAAAAAAATTTAAAATGTGCCAAAAAATTATTGATATAGAGATAAAATTGATATTTCAAAAATGAAATAGTAAATGGGGAAAAGAAAGATCATTATTCAGTTTCAAGGAAACAATTTGATTTTTAAAATAAAATTGAGAGGTAACAATAATTTTCATCTTTAATGAGCATTACTCTTTTTAAACTAGAAAAACATTGTCGGTATACAAAGTAAGTTCAATTGTATATGGCAAATGCTAATCAATATTTCTTAATCATTAGTTGTGTTAGAAATTATTTATATACAAATCAATCATCAAGCTAATACAAAAAAGTCATTTCTAACCTTTTCGAATTCCTTGTTCTAAAACGTAAGAATGACTAAAATAAACAAGGAAAACTCAACTCAAATCAATCAACCCAACTCAGTACTGGACTCATCAACTCATAACCCAATTCAATGAATATGTAAAGTTTAAAGTTTAAAACCATGCTTTGAAAATGGGCTCAGTGTGATGCAATTCTGTTAAAACATAATATTATCAATCAAGTGTTGCTTGAAAATTTCTCTTACCAACATAACTCCTACCATTTTTAGTTTGGTGATGTACAACGAAGACAACGTCGTTGTCACACCTATCTTGAACTTGTCAATATTTAATGGTTCTATTTTTTTTTTGTTTTTACATTTGGGAAGGTTATATAAGAAGTCATTTAATAGTATAATTTTGGGAATTAAGTTTTGCACCATTAATTATAATTAAGGAGTAGAAAATTTTAGATTATGATCCATTTATAGTTACATGTATATATAGTTGTTAAATCGATTTGTTATCTCTTTTTCCGTTTATGTGACTCTATTTTGTCTATTGATCCATTCGAGAACAGAATTACATGAACAATTTGTAGATTTTAAAGAAATTAAATAAATAAAAATGATTCAACTTCATAACACTTATTTACTATATTTGTCACGCCCTGAGAGGGTACTCTTGTAATACTCCACATCCTACAATACTAGTACTACGCAAATGAAACATGATATGGTTTGGACAAATTAGTACGCCGGATCTAGTACAACAAGCCATGGAAAAACTTAAGGTAATACAGCAGTAGCTAGAAATAGCCTAAAGTCATCATAAATCATATGCGGGTGCTAGAAAGAGAGGACTGAAATTCTCAGTAGGGGATTGGATTTTTTTAAAGGTGTCTTCAATGAAAGGGGTTGTGTGATTTGGTAAGAAAGGAAAATTGAGCCCATGTTACATAGGACCATATCAGATTATTAAGAGGTTCAGGAAGGTTGCATATGAACTAGAGCTACCCCAAGAGATTTCAATGGTTCATCCAGTTTTTCATGTCTCAATGCTTCAAAAATGCATAGGTGATGCATCCTGTATCACTCCTATTGAGAATATACAGGTTACAGAAGATCTCACCTATGAAGAGGTACCTGTTGCTATTCTAGATCGTCAAGTTAAGAAGCTAAGGAATAAAGAAATAGTTTAAGCAAAAGTACTTCGGAGAAACCAGCAAGCCGAAGAAATAACATGGTAGGCCAAGAACATGATGAAATCAAAATAACCTTACTTATTTTAAGCTAAAGAGGAAGTCCAACATACAAAATTGGGACACTAATAGGTACGCGTGATTGAATACTTAGTGTATTCTCTAAAGTTTGTGTAAGTGAAGGTTTAAATTTGGTTAAGCTATCTAATTGTACTAACATTCGAGGATGAATGTTCCTAAAGAGGGGAGGATGTAAGACCCCACATCCTACAATACTAGTACTATGCAAATGAAACGTGATATAGTTTGGTCAAATTAGCGCCCATTTTTAAAAGTGATTGAATCTTCAATTAAAGGGCGATATGTATGTCTAACACTCAAGAGGGTAGAACATAAATAAGTTTTAAGGCGAATTGAGGAGATCACATCCTTAAATGAAGTAAGATAATTTAGGTGCTTGTAGGACTTAAGAAGCTAGCAGGTGAGTCACCTACTTGCTTAGCTTAAATTTGCTTGCTAAACGAAGACGAGGCTTGACGTCGAATTTATCTAAGTACGATTATGAATAAAGTCCGTGTTAAGGGTGTAACTTTAGCCCATTGTTTAGCATCATAAATGGACTTTATTTTTATCCCAAGATGAATAATAAAAGGGCCCAAGTACACTACAACTCACTTGGCTAATTGGGCCCAAACTAAGTGAAGAAGAATTTGGAGAATGGGCAGCCAAGGCCCATCAACTTTGAGATCCATTTAGGCCCAAGTGTAAGGGCCAAGCAATGCATAACCAACTTATTAAATTATGGTCAAATGTAGTCAAAAGTTCAAGAGTGATTCAGCCAAAAGACCCTTTATAAAGGGCTCAAAACATCCCCTTAATTCATTTCACTTTGGAGAAAATTTTCAGCTTCTTAAAGACTTTTCTTTCTCTCTTTATTTCACATCACAAGGCATCCTACACAACCCTCTAGGTTTCTTGAAGGAAGGATGAATGTTGAAGGCAAAGGTAAGTAATTATAGTTGTGTATTTAGTATAGTTTCTTCATGAAAGACAAGAACTATATGCTAGTTATGCTTGTGCTAAAAATTTGGAAAGCGTGTGTTTAGAAAGTTGTTCCACACTTGTCTTTTATTTTAGTGACTTGTCTATGGGTTGTGGGCTGTAGTTTGAAGAGAAGTTGATATTCTTAACATGGATTGAGTTATAGATATTACCCTAAGATTGCTCCCCTGATTTTGGTTTCTTTTAACAAATGAGTTTTATTGTGCTATCTTTGGTGTAATGTTGATTGGAACTTGTGGGCTGATGGATCGAAGTCTATTGTGTCACATCCTTAATGACTGATTTGTTACTGTTCTGAGACTGGTTCAAGGATATTTTTATGTGTGGATGTGTTGATAACATTTTGGTTAAAGTTGGAATTGGTTTGGAATTATCAACGTCAAAATGGGGCAAAGGGACTTAACGTTATGCTATCCATTTGTAGGTTGTGTAGAATTCTTATGTCTTTTACTTTGTGGGCTGTTGTAAGACTGTTATGGCACTAAAATAGGCTGCACATGATATGTATATGAGAGTGTGTATTATAAAATACGATTAGGGGCGAAAAGATTGAAAGAATATGCTCGGGTTTATTAATACCCGCTTGTTGCTCGTGTGTTGTTTTATTAATGTGATTGGGTTACTAAGGTGTCTCTATTGGATACTAATGCTAGTTAATTCACCTACTAAGTTGTAGATAAAAATTTGGAGGAAGGGAAGGTTATCTCGAGTTGGTAATGGCCTCATACAACGAGGTATGTAAGGCTACTTGATTTCGTATTGTTTGGCATGAATCATTGATCCTTCCTTGGCAGATAAAGGCGATTACCAACTCCGACACAGCTATTAACTGTGTCTACACTCTTGCACATGTTCATATTCTCTCATACATAGTCACCTTCAAATCTTCATACATTCATGGATACCAAGTTACAGGGGTTCTTTTTGCCAAATAAAATTCACGAGTTATTTCATCTCATACACATTTCATTATTTATGTAATGTACTCTTTCCACTGTCATATTGTCTTGTATGATTATCTATATGTCATGTGTTATATCTACAGTCCTACAGCTCTAATATTGTGACCACCAAAAGAATCATCTCAAAGGTAATTGAAAGATAAAGTACATTGTTTATTGATGGGTGGTAGCTCGAGGGGTGGAAGAATCACCTAACTAGGGACGATTCTATCATGGGTGGTAGCCTAAGGGGTTAAGGAAGAACCTAGCCAGTGACTATACCGATACAATTTTACCACTAATCAATTGGTCATTTGTATTACATTTTGTGCACAGATTATACAGTAAAGGTAAAGTGATAAAAAGAACATAAAGTAGATAATCCCACAGTATAACTAAAGGTGGTCTCTTACCCTACACTAGTACGTAGTTTCACTTGAGTTGTTACTTCATATACAGTATTTCTTGCCTTGCATATTCAGTACATTATCTCATACTGACATCCCTTATGGGGTACCTACATTTCATGCTGCAGGTTTAAGTGCTAGTAGATCTCCCCAGTAAGGGTGCAGGATATCCAGTAGTTGTTACCAAGCTCCAGGTTGCTTCGGAGTTTGTGCATCTAGAGCTTATATTTTTGTATTGTATAGTTAGTCGAGGGGGAGCCTTTCCCAACCCTTATCAGATACTTTTCCCTATCTAGAGGCTTTGTAGACTATGTAAATTAAAGTGTGGTCATGTCTCATACTTTATAACACCGTGGCCCCAACGGCCTAGCCATATGTATTCCCTTCTGGCTTGTTATCACCGTTTATTTTCTTGAAGGGATGTCAAAGGGAGAAATCCCTTATAATATGTATAGAGAGCGCATAGATAAAGGTTGGTTCTCCCAGTCCTTATTGGCAAAGGGTGCCAGTCCGCCCTAATGGGGCTTTAGGCATGACAACCCTAGACATAACTAGCACTCGGAGACTCTTACTAGCCCCCAAGCGAATTACCTAGTCGCATCACCTTCATTCAATTAGTTGATAAAGAGGAAGACATTTAATGAAATAACCATAACTATCAGTGGGCTACCAAATCAATCGACTACGTCCATTACAAGAAACATAATTTAAGAAGCAAACTTAGTTTAAAAAAAGGAAAAAGGGAAAAGAACCCCAACATCAACCATCATCTGTCTACATCTATGAAATCTCTAAGATTATTGTCTAAGAAGGTACCATGACAGGTCATGGATACCACAATCAAAGAATAATAACCCAATAAGACACAAAGAAATAAGCATCCTCTGAATGCAGGGGAGGACTCACCACGATCTAAAATCAGGAATCTCTAAACCTAAACGATTAGTCTGCTGAAGTCCTATGTCTACTGAATCTACTTCATAAAATGATGCAGCACCAAAAAATCGTTAGTATGTGGAATATACTGTATGTAAAAATAGGCTAAAGTGAACAGTAAAGGCAAAACAATATAATATGACCTCAGCTCGTCAGTTTCTCAACCCAAACTCAAGATAAGGAATAGGACCCTATGATATCACCATCAATCAAGACTCATACTATCACATCAACATCAGAGTACTATCACCAGGGGACCTATCTGGGAGTTTCTCGGACCTATATCCATCACCTATGAGCCAGTGATGGTACAATGAAGCGATGTCCTCGCGGCATCAGCCGAGTACCTTATCAGTGTGAAAGGGCATACATTTAGGGTTTATAATAGCATCAAGTCCTCTATTGGGACAAAGGAAGCATCTGTTTTCAAGGTCTAATCTTTTGTTGCGCTTGACACGTAGTTAATTAGTGCAAGTGGGACCCACTCTTAATAATTTTCGGTGCTCAATACTCCTCTCAGGACTCAACATGCTCATAAACATCAAACGTCAAGATTTCTCATTGTTTAGTCAATTTTGGACAAGAGCATCATCTCACCTCATCATCTCTTAATTCGAGAATATTATGAACAGTCTTTAGAACTCAAGTGTGACCTCTTAAAATCTCTAAGGGACTCATCCTCCATCAATTCCAGCAATATTATCATCAATACTGACTCAAATCAAGACACAGACCATAACAATCACACATACATACATAACCCAGGCTCTAGACCTCGACCTCTAGCTTCATTCATGGATCCTTTAACAATTTCACATATATAGTTTATACAATAATTCAAATAACTAATTAAGCAAGAAATTCAAATGGTGATGATCATCAATTTAAGAAAACATATGTAGATTAACAGTAAATCTCAAGATATCATGTAATAGTTTGTAAAATAAGACTCATCGACTTCATCTATTATCCAACTACATTCAAAGGGGCACATGAGAGAACAATCCCATGTTTTGGGTAGCCTTTACATACCTGGTACGGAGTTTAACGCTCTATTTCTCATAAAATTAGCCTCAATCCTTTGAACCCTTGCTCTTGCTCCTCTTCTCCACTCAAGTCCTCTTCTTAGTTTTTGCATAAGAACGTTAGAATAGGTTTTTGAAACTCTCTTAGGCTAAAAACAACTTGTACTGGTCGTGGATCAAGCCTACAAGGAGTATGGAAAACTCCAGAATGCCCCTCAAAAGATTAAAATTTTTAAAATTCTGTGGAACAGGTGAGGAAAACAAGTCTGCGACGCATACCTGTCGCACACCTATATGTTTTTAGAATTACAACCCTCGTCGAAAAATTAAAAAAAAAATATAAGTGTGTTTCCGTGATGGATCCGCGGCATGGCCCTATCGCGTACCCTCACTATTCTTGGGTTTCGGATCAAAATATTATCTTTTGATCTCGCTACTCTAAAATTGGGTTGAGACTACTTTCCCACCTAGTTCTTTGTGTTTATCAAAAATCTGACCTCGAATTTTCCTTCCGAGCTTGGGAAGACTCATTATGCGCATGATATGTCTTAGGGGCATTTTGGTAATTTTGAAGGGTGTTACATCAACTCCCCCTTGGGATCATTCATCCTCGAATGATGAGTAAAGGTAGAATAAAGGAACGAGTAGACTCAAAACACATCTCACTTCTCACTCGAGAACTCTCGAACTCCCAATTATCTATCACTTTCTACATTTCTATCTTAGACTCAAGAATTTAAGTCAACACATCAACTCAAGAAAGGGAACTTCAATATCGTTAAGGATAGGGACATTACCTTTGACATCATCATCATTCAAAATGAATAGGTACGAGTATTTGAGTTTCATCGCTTCCTCAGCTTTCCAAGTAGCTTCCTCAACAAATTGGTTCTTCCATAGAACCTTGACAGAGGCTATCTCTTTGTTCCTCAGCTTACGAACTTGTTAATCAAGAATTTGGACTGGAATTTCCTCACAGAACAAGCTATCCTTTCCTCCTGTACTCTCAATAGGAATTGCAAAAGCAAGATATCCCAAACACTTCTTCAACATAGAATATGAAATACCAGATCGACTCCATCTAGCTCGGAAGGCAAATCTAGTTCATAAACAACCCTTCAATCCTCCTCACACTCTGGTATTGTTTGATATAACGTGGACCCAACTTTCCCTTCTTGCCAAACCTCATGACACCCTTTATAAGTGACACCTTCATGTACACCCAGTCATCTACCTCAAACTCCAAGTCTCTTCAGCTCACATCCGTTTAAGACTTCTAGCGACTTTGTGTTGTCTTTAACCTTTATCTGATGACGTTTACCTTCTCCATGGACTGGTGGACAAGATCAGATCCAATCAACTCAGGTTTGCCAACTATGAACCAGCTAATTGGTGATCTAAATCTCCTCTCATATAACGCTTCATAAGGGGCCATCTGAATGCTGGCATGGTAGCTATTGTTGTACGCAAATTCAATCAATTGCAAATAATCATCCCAATTACCCTTGAATTTGATGATGCAAGATCTCAACATATCCTCTAAGGTTTTAATGGTACACTCTGCTTGTCCATATGTCTGAGGGTGAAAAGTTGTGCTCAAATTTACTTTCGTATCAAATCCCTTCTAAAAAGATCTCCAAAATTGAAAGGTGAATGGAGCTCCTCTATCCGAGATGATGGACAAGGGAACCCTATGCAGCATCACAATTTCACGAATGTATAGTCGAGCATACTCCTCAGTCATATTAGATATCTTGACTCCCAAGAAGTGGGTTAATTTAGTCATTATATCTACAATTACCCATATCAAATCATGCTACTTTCGGGATCTTGGTAAGCTAGTGATGAAATCCATGTTGATCATCTCCCACTTCCACTCCGGAATTTCAAAGTTCTGAACCAATCCACATGATCTCTAATGTTCAACCTTAACCTGTTGATAATTGGGATAGTTAGAGATGAATTCTGCATTGTCCCTCTTCATTTCATTCCACCAATAGACTTCTCTCAAGTCATCATACATCTTTGTGGAACCAAGATGGATGGAATATCTGGAGCTATGAGCTTCGGCCATGATCCTCTCTCGGACACTATCAATATTAGGCACACACAATCTACCCTGGTACCTCAATGCCCATCTCCCCCTTTGGACAAAACCATCACCTTCTTCTTGTGAACTGCTTCTTTCAATTGGAACAAAATGGGGTCTTGATGTTGCTTTTCCTTGACTTCTGACACAAAGGATGAAGCAGAACCATTCTGAACAAGGACCCACCTTCATTGTTCTCCTCAAGTTTCACCCTCGGTTGAGTCAGCCTATGAACTTCCTTAGCCAATTCTCTCTTCCCTACCTCCACATGGGCAGTGCTACCCATAGACAACTTGCTAAGAGCATCAACAACAATATTAGCCTTATCTGGTTTGTAGAGGATGCTCATACCATAATCCTTGAGAAACTCCAACGATCTCTTCTACCACAGGTTGAGCTCCTTCTGGCTGAATACGTATTGCAAACTCGTGTGGCCAGTGGACATATCAACATGCACTCCATACAAATAGTGACGCCAGATCTTGAGTGTGAATACCACCGCTGCCAACTCATCATCATGAGTCAGGTAATTCTTCCCATGGATCATAAATTGTCAGGATATATAAGTTATCACCTTTCCTCTCTGCATAAGTACACGACCCAATCCAACTCTTGATACATCATAGTAGATCACGAAGTCTCCCGTCCCGTTTGACAAGGTCAAAATAGGTGTTGTAGTCAATCTAGTCTGTAACTCTTAGAAACTCTTTTCATTTTCATCAGACATTGAAACTTCGCCTTATTATGGGTTAGCTTAGTCAACAGTGCTAACAGAAAATAGAAGCCCTTAATAAATCTGTGATTGTATCCTGCTAAACCCAAGACGCTTCTTATTTCCATCAGATAAGTTGGTCTAAGCTAGTCCTTAATTGCTTCAGTTTTCTGACTATCCACCCGAACACCCTCTCCCGAAATAACATGGACTAAGAAATCCATAGACTTTAGCCAAACACACTTTATGAATTTCGCATGCAACTCACGCTCATTGAGCATTTGCAAAACCACTCTAAGGTGATTAGCATGCTGCTCTTCATCCTTGGAATACACTAGAATATTATCAATAAATGTGATTATGAACATGTCAAGATACGGTCTGAATACTCTATTCATCAAATCCAATAAAAGATGCAGGTGCATTTATCAACCCGAAGGACATGACCAAGAACTCAAAATGGTCATATCGCATCCTAAAGGCTATCTTTGGAATATCACTTTCCCTCACCTTCAACTGATGGTAACCCAATCTGAGGTCTATCTTGGAGAAATAAGTAGCACCCTGAAGTTGGTCAAACAAATTATCTATCATGGTGAGAGGATACTTTTTCTTTATGGTGACCTTATTCAGTTGCCGGTAACCTATGCACATTTTGAGAGACCCATCTTTCTTGTGCACGAGTAGGACATGAGCACCCAAAAGAGAGACACTAGGCCTTATGAAACCTTTCTCTAACAAGTCTTTCAATTATTCTTTCAATTCTTTCAACTGTACGGGGGCCATTCTATAGGGTGGAATTAAAAAGGGTTGGGTCTCGAGAAGAATATCAAACCAAAAGTCAATCTCCCTATCAGGAGGGAGTCTAGTAGATCATCAGGAAAGAACATCAGGAAACTCATTCACAATTGGGACTAACTCAAGAGTAGAAGATTCAACATCATCAGATTTAACTCACACAAGGTGATAAATGCAACATCTAAAGATCAGCATTCTGGCTCTATCATAAGAGATAAACTTTCCCTTAGGTGCAACAAAACTCCTTTTTCACTCTAGAATAGGTTCATTAGGAAATTGGAACTTAACAATCTGAGTTCTACAGTCAGTTAAGGTGTCTCCATGATAGATGGACACTACACAATCCCTGTAACTCTCTTAACTAAGATAGAGTCATCAATAAGAGTGGAAAGAACAAAAGGTTCGAGCAAACAGTCGAAAAGAATCGCAAGCTTACCAGCCACATAAGGAGTCATAAAGATAAAGTGTCACCTGGATCAAACAATGCATAACAATCAAAGGTAAAGACTCGAAGAATACCCATAACAACATATGGTGCAGCTTTCTAATTTTGTCGATTACCCATCTGATAAAGTTAGTACCTCGCGCCTCCTATACTTGTGGTATTACCTCTCTACTGACTATCAGCTAAGGGTGCTGCAGAGGTCTATGCTCTATTATTTTCTTCACCTCTCTATTCTTCGGGCACTCATGTTGGAAGTGACCCGCCTGCCCACATAGGAAACAAGCATCCGTGCCCAGACTACACTTACCTAGATAGAGCTTTCCACATTTGCCATAAGGTGGCTTTCCCTTCGGGCCTTAAGTAACACTAGCCTGAGATTTAGCACCCTGAGCCCTGAAATTCTAGAATCTCTGAAACTTTTGATCATACCTATTTGGCTAAACAGGCGTACTCGCTATAGAAGGTGTATGATAAGATGATCTTTTCTTGAAGTAGGACTTGTCACCCTTAATTTGCCTCTGCTGGCTAGGCTTATGTCCTGCTGATTTTGCCTTTTTGTTCATTTACTCCTCCCTATATCTTCTCTTATCATTCTCTGTCTACTGGGCATAAACCATAATTTTAGAGATGTCCATCTTGGGGATCAGCAAGGCTACCGTGCACTCCTTCTACACATGTCTACCAAGGCCATATACAAAATTCCTCATCCTAGCCCTCATATCTTGGACCATCTCCAGAGCAAGGCTACCGTCCACTCCCTCAATCTCATCACTAGGCATCGCTTTCAGGACCTTGATACATTTCATCAATGATGTTCTGCGGATCCTTCTCAACCTTAGACCCCGTATACACGAGTAGGTTCATCCTTAAGAAATCTCTGAGTCAGGTTGCAGCTGAGGCCTCCTGTGAGCTAGAGTTGGGAGCTGGCAGACCCGGACTATTACCCTTTGAGGCCACAAATTGAGTCAGCATGGTGATGGCTCCCCTAAACTCTTCCACGATGTTGGCAGCTGGTTGAGGCTTAGAGGGGGCACCTATGGGACCTTAGAAGTCCTAGAAGGCCATCCCCATCTCTTTGTGTCTGAGTGGACCGAGACCTCAGGTTGGGTGTTCTCAGTTGTTGGGGCTGCAGCATCTCTCTGAGCATCTATTCTCTTTGGCGGCATTTTCAGCAATACGTACAATGCCAAATTAAAAGAAAGTACTTTATAGAGTTAAACTCTATCGCACAAATTCAGATCATACAAGAAGGGTAAACCTTCTTGATGTCCTATAGCCTCCTTCTTATGAAGTGTGGTGCACAACACATCTATAAACAAGACTCCACTAGAGATGGCTTCATAGACTCCCTAGGACACTCGAACTCTAGGCTCTGATACCAAATTTATCACACCTCGGGAGGGTAACCTAGATGTAACTGGCACTTAGAGACTATTGCTAGCCCCCAAGCGAACCATCTAGTCTCAGCACCTTCATTCAATTAGTTGACAAGCAGAAGACATTTAATGAAATAACCTTAACTATCAGTGGGCTACCAAATCCATCGAATGTGTCTATCATAAGAAACAAGATTTAAGAAAGAAGCTCAGTTTAAAGAAAGAAAAAGGGGAAAAGAACCCCAACATCAACAATCATTAGTCTATGTTTATGAAGTTCTATGACTACTATCTAAGAAGGTACCCTGATAGGCCATAGATACCATAATCAAAGAATAATAACCCAATAAGACTAAAGAAATAACCATACTCCGAATGCAGGGGAGGACTCACCAGGATCTGAAATCAAAAATCTCTAAACCTAAACTATTAGCCGGCTGAAGTCCTCTATCTACTGAATCTGTATAATAAAATGATGCAGTGCCAAAGGGTCATTAGTACGTGGAATGTACTGCATGTAAAATGGGATAAAGTGAACGGTAAAGGCAAGAAAATATAGTATGACCTCAGCTTATCGGTTTCTCAACCCCAGCTTAAGATAAGGAATAGGACTCTATGATATCACCATCAATAAAGACTCATACTATCACATCAACATCTTAGTACTATTAGCAGGGGACCTATCTAGGTGTTTCTTGAACCTATACCCATCACTTATGAGTCGATGATGGTACAATGAATCGATATCATTGTGGTATCCGCCTAGTACCTTGCCGAGGTGAAATGGCATACATCTAGGGTTTATAATAGCATCAAGTCCTCTTTTGGGACTAAGGAAACATCCATTCTCATGGACCAATCCTTTGCTACGCTGGTCACATAGTTAATGAGTGTAAGTGGGACTCACTCTTATTCATTTTCGGTGCTCAATACTCCTCTCAGGACTCAACATACTCATAAACATCAAACATCAATATTTCTCACATTTTGTTTCTTTTGGAAGAGGTCATCATCTCACCTCATCATCTCTCAATTTGAGAATATTATGAACAGTCTTTAGAACTTAAGTGTGACCTCTTAAAAACTCTAAGGGCCTCACCCTCCATCAATTCTAGCAGCATTATCATCAATACTGACTCAAATCAAGACCCGGACCACAGCAATTGCACATACATACGTAACCCAGGATCTAGACCTCGACCCCTAGCTTCATTGATGGATTCTTTAACAATTTCACACATACAGTTTATACAGTAGTTCAAAGAACCAATTATTCAAGAATTCAAATGGTGATGCTCATCAAGTTAAGAAAGCATATGTAGATTAACAGTAAATCTCAAGATATCATGAAATAATTTTTCAAACAAGACTCATCGACTTCATCTATCATCCTACTACATTCAAAGGGGCACATGGGAGAACAATCCCATGTTCTGGGTAGCCATTATATGCCTAGTTCGGAGTTTGACACTCAATTTCTCAAGACATCAGACTCAATCCTTTGAACCCTTACTCTTTCTCCTCTTCTCCACTCAAGGCCTCTTCTTAGTTTTTGCATAAGAACCTTAGAATAGGTTTTTGCAACTCTTTTAGGCTAAAAATGACTTGCATTGTTTGTGGATCAAGTCTAGAAGGGGTGGCGAAAAGTCTAGAATGCCCCTTAAAAGATTTAAATTTTTAAACTTCAGTGGAACAGGTGAGGAAAACAGGTTTGCGACACGGACCTGTCGCACACTTGTGTATTTCCAGAATTTCAACCCCCGTCAAAAATTTGAAAAGAAAAGTATAAGTGTGGATCCGCGATGAGTCCGTGTCGCAGCACTATCGCGTACCCTCATTGTTTTTGTGTTTCGGATCAAAAAATTATTTCTCGATCCGATTACGCTAATATCAAGTCGAGCTGATCATAAATTCGGTCTCAGATTTTCTATCCGAGCTTGAGAAGATGCGTTATGCGCATGATTACATCCTAGGGACATTTCAATAATTTCTCGATGTGTTACATTACCAAATTAGGCTTTGAGTTATATACATTAATGATGCAAAGTTATTTATATCATTTGTGAAATTTAATCTGTAATAGTAAATTAGTCTTTATGAATTATTAGTTAATATTTATCTTAAAAAATTATTATAAATTATTATTACATGAGCAATTGGCATTGTCTACTATGTCACACAGTTCATGAATCGAGTACTTCATGCAATTGCTCGACTCATGTTCTCATAGAGGATGACTAATTAAATCATATGCTAAATCACGATAATTGAACATAGTTACTAGAACATGTAAGGATTCAACGCCAAATATATCAACCGTAGCACAATTAATTCTACTAGTTTAAAATTATATATAAAACGTACTTGCTATAATAAATACAATATTCATACAAATAAAATTAAATAAATATTAGTATTATTTTGATGCAATAATTTAATCTATAGTGAATCAGTAAGGATGAGAAAACCAATTCAATTACTTATCTATATACCTATTTGTACTATATTAAAAGTGTGAAGGTCCTTAATAATGTGTTTGAACTTTTTTCCATTCATTAAAAGACTTCGGTTTAGATAAATTGTCTTTTGGCCATTATTTTTAATTATTTTGTATTATTATTTTATAATATTTAATATTAAATATAATAAACATAATAAAAATTAACTAGAGAAAATTTTCTTATTATATTAAATTCATACATGACGAATCTTTTTCTAACTAGAATAGACTTGAACCATAAAAAGAAAAATAAAAATATTCTCATATAATTAACAAAACAAAGCTTTGAAAAACTATCTCCCATAAAAATACGCATAAAAAAAAGTAATAAAAGAAAAAAGAAGAAGAAGAACACGTTCCAAGAGAGCTAAAAAAAGTATGAGAAATTCATGTCAAAGAATTCATTAGATTAAAGGTAATTTAATTTTTCTAAATTATTCTCCTAATATTTTCATAATTAATTAGTTTGTCAATTGTTTTTCCTACTCTACTATTTCAATAAAAGTTCTTTTAATTTCATCATGAATCCTAATTATATAATGGAAGATTTTGTCCTAAAGATGATAAATTACTATTTCTTATCTTTTTTATTGATGACTTCTCTACTTCTATAAAAACACTTCAATTTCAACTTTTGATTCATCAATCATTAACAATCAATAATTCGACTTGTATTTTCTTATTTTACAATTGCAATCAATTTCTTTTTCTCGCTTTAATTGATTCATTCATCCCCTTCATCGATTTATGCTAAGTGGTGCTGGATCTTATTTTCCCAAACTTCAATTTGATTCTCAGGTATACATATATTACATACTCAAGTTCTTTTTTTCATATTCTTCTCCTTTTCTTTTTCACTTTTTTGAATTTCAAGAAAATAATATTAATTTTTATTCTATCTTAACTTGCTTGAAAATAATATTAATTGTTATGCTACCTTAACTTGCTTCATTCATATTATATTATGCCCTTAGTTTAGTTAGTTGAGTCTAATAAATTTTTGCTATTTAAAAATTTCTCTTATTTTGTAACTAACATCTCGCTCAATTCACAAGTTTCATTTATTCAGGTAAAATAAAATTTCAAGTAAGGTAATACTTCTTTGCTTTAGACAAAATCATTTTTTCACTATTTTTCTTAATTTATTATTTAATTTTTTGTAATTTAGTTTTCAAATTCACTTTTGGATTAGAATTACTTTATATTTAGAATTCACTTTTGATTTAGGATTATTCTATGTAAATAATTAATAAAATTTTTACTATCAAATACTTTGTTAATTAAAGTATATAATATGTTAGACCCCGTAATTAACTAAATCGAGGTCAATTGCTCATTCGGGAAAATTTTTGTGATTGAGGTATATTTTAAATTTTACTAACTTATGGTGCGTGAGTATGGAATCAAGTGAATTTTGCG